>JAVJIF010008878.1:22500-90000 GCA_038442645.1 Agave tequilana | reverse complement strand
ACGCGCTTCCTGAAGCCACGACGTGAGAACCGCATCTCTGAACCCCGCGTCCTAGCTGTACGGGGCAAGGATGCCTCCTGCCCTCGACATTACGAGGCTAATCTCTTTGATCCTCCTCCCACGGATCTGAGAGATTATTTGACAAAGAAAAGAAGTACTAATCAAGTTACTTTGTCATGTTGCAGCGAATGGCTTATCACGATGCTTTCTGAGTGTCATTGCAGTTCAGGTACAAACCAGCAGTCTCTAGTTAGACAGCTGACCCTGATTCCCCGATCAGCTAAAAGAAGTCGTTCTCACAGGAGGAGGGTCTTCTCTGATACTGAATATCCTGAGCTCACTGTAAACATGGCGAGCAGGAGCAGGGGAAAACAACCTGCAGTCAGCTCTGATGAGTCTGACACTGAGCCGGAAGGAGTGTACCGACACACTCGCACCCACACCGGGGCGATTCCCCCGATTGACTACAATGCCCTAGCCCGAGGTATTGAGGTGAATGACTCGCATTCTGCTATCGCAGAGTCACAGGCCTCAAACTCCTCTATGGAGAAGGAGGCCTTCATATACATGACGAGCACTCCCGAGGAGACAGCTAGGCGCCTGGAGCAGCAAGCCCAGGTCCAGAAGGAACAACTCGAGATGATTCGTGCTCAGCAGGAATCTATCGACTCCCTCAAGCAGATGCTCGCACAGTTGCTTGAAGACAAGAGGAAGACCGCCGACAAGGCCTCCTCTAAAAAGTCTAAGGGCAAACGAAAAGAGGGAGAAAACTCATCTTCTGTACATCTTGAGGAGAAAGAGCAGCCTACTTCGGATTCGTCCAAATCCTCGTCGCAAGGGAAGGACGACCGAAACCAGGAAAAGGTTCATTCCAAAAGAATGAATCAATTGGAGCAACGCCTTGAGGCCCTTACCAGCCGGAAAGGCCTCCAAGAAGCAGGAGTGGTCCGACCGTATCCGGCCGAGTGGGACCTGGTTCCATACCCTCCCAAGTTCAAGGCTCCAACCCTCCAAGCATTCGATGGGAAAGGGTCACCGAACAAACATATCTACTACTTAAATCCCAAACAGGTAATGTGGTAGATAACGATGCCATTCTGGCGCGTCTGTTCATCGGCACCCTAAAAGGGCTTGCCTTTGAATGGTTCATGAAGCTCCCAGTGGGCTCCATCAAGAATTGGGACGACTTGGAGAAGCTCTTTCTAACTCGCTTCTTTGAAGATAACTCGGAAGTCACCATGCCCACCCTTTTGGCTACCAAACAGCGAAAGGGAGAGTCCATCAAATCTTTCGTAGAAAGGTTCCGGAATGTAGCACTCCGATGTCCGAGCGGTATGACCCAGGTCACCCTGGGGAAACATGCCACCACAATCTCCAAACCTCGCGCCTTGCCCAAATAGGAGTTGCTGAAAGCCGCACTTGGAAACAATTGTCCAACAAGGTTAACAGGCTGAGGAGATTGTCGCCCGCGTCAGGGCAGAAGAAAGTAAACCCCGACCTGAGAGGTCAACGAGGCGTGCGCCAGACACATCCCTCCAAGCCAAACGGAAGGACAACTTGGCGACAGAAACCAAATCTCCCGCCAAACCTCAACCGGTCAAGGGAAGTGGCTCTTCAAGCCAGCCACGCGCCAACAAGCAGTATTCCTTCAAGGATGAACATGTCGATTCGCTCTTCAAGTTACTCAACAAGAGCAACAGACTGAAGCTTCCTGAAGCTAGGCGTCCTGAAGAAGTCGGTAAAACCGACAACCCCAACTACTGCTTATATCACAGGATGTTGGGACACCCCACCAAGAGTTGTTACGTCTTTAAGGATATCCTTCAGGCTCGGATTGATGCGGAGGTATTAAAACTCCGACCAGAGCAGAAGAAGGTGACGGCCAATATGACGTCATTTCTCCAGTTTGGAAGACAACATCCAACACCTTCGGGAGTGCTCCCTGTCCCAAGAGGAGAGCTAAGAGTGGTCAACACAGACCCTCACCAGCAGCAAGCGAAAGGCCTGGTACCTGTTCCCACGCCTAAGGGGAAAATTATGTGGGTCCATCCTAACCTTGTTGATAACCAGCAATGGACTACTGTGACTAACAGGAAGTCTAAAGGCAAAGCGAAGGCTGCATCCTGTAATGTGGTATGTGCCTCTACTCGGGAAGCAGAAACTGATGTTCCCTCACTGACCGATTCAGAAGAGGAAACAATTGCTCTGGCCACCGAACCCAACCAACTGGTGGCGGAAACCCGTTCAGGGCAGTCATATTTGAAAAAGTATGGCGAAATGGCGGTAACTCCTCCAAGACCCACTGCAGAGCCAGCCAAGCCCTCCACAAAGCAACCTGTGGAGAAGCAGAAAGAGCTTCGATTTTCCAGAGTTCTTTCGAAAGACATAGCGGAAGGATCCACAGCACCTTACCGCTTTGATGTCCTAGCTCAACTAGCCAACATCCCGGCGCAGATTACTCTTTATGAGCTTCTGAGGCTATCAAAGTCGACCAGAGAAGCTCTACAAGAAGCTCTGGCTAATGCTGAGGTCTTCATGACCCAGGTGCCGATTGGACCAAAGGAGGAAGATGTAGAGGATTGCCTCCACGCCTCCCAAAATGCTCCCTGCATCACCTTCACGGCAGATGACATGCAGGTTAAAGGGAAGCATGACCGACCCCTATACTTCACAGGGTATATTAGATCATCTGAAGTGAACCGTATTCAGGTGGATCCAGGGTCCGCATTGAGCATCATGCCTCGCCTGGTCATGCAACATTTAGGGATTCCTACCCACCGTTTGAGCCCTACCCAGACAACCATTTATGGGTTCAATGCCAATGGGACCCGCCCAATGGGGAAGATTAAGCTTAAATGCCAGATCGGGGACCTAAGGTCGGAAGTGACATGCTATGTCATCGATACTGACACTTCCTACAATCTACTGCTGGGACGACAGTGGATTCATCGCAATTCCATCGTTCCCTCTACTCTCCACCAAGTCATGAAATACATTGACGGGAGTGGAAAGGTGCGAACGTTGATTGCCGAAAGGCATCCGTTCAAGGGAGTCGAGAATTATTTCACGGACTCCCTCCTGTATCAGGATTCCGTGGAGACGAATGAAGTCCCGCAACCAGAGGAGCAAGCTCTGGTAATGAAGCCGACACCGAGCCAGAAAAAGAAGAATGCGTGTGGGAGCTGGATCCACTTGTAAAGAGCATTAATAAGCTCGATGTCGATAATACCACCGATGATGTAGGCGGATGGTATATTAATGAAGAGTTAGATTTAGCGTTATTTTCTGTGTTTGCTTCTGATTCGGTACCGTCAGACACTAGTACCGAAGTGGATGATGATCTCTGGTCGGCAATGGATGCTTTGACATCATTGCATGTACCAGTGAAATCGTCCTTCGAGACATGTCGAGATGCTGGTAATGCGCAATAATCCATATTCATGGTTCCAGCGAGACGGAAAGGCCAAAAACCAATTCTTTTTGGGCGAATCACGTCCGAACCGATGTCCCGTGAAGAATCAAAAGGCGAGGAGGAATCCCCCCAGTTCGGTCATTATGAGCCAAATATACTCAGAATGATGAAAAGCATGGGGTATGACCTAACCAGCGGACTCGGGTTGAACTTCGGAAAAGGAAGGAGAATGCTACTTCGATCTTTTGTGCCGAAAGGAAAAACCCCTGATTATTATCATCGGACTCGCAGGGGGTTGGGCTATGTATCAACCCCGGTCCCATCAACCTCTGATTCTGGAGGGTCATCAGGCCACAATTACTCTTCGAGCACGTCATCGTGGGAGTCAGATGTCAGTGTCGGCAACATCTTCAGAGAACTTTCAGTGAACATGGTTTCAACAAGCCACCTGGAAGACGGAGATGAAGAAATGATCCAATCCGATACATATCCTTGGATTCAACACTTGAACAATCTTTGGGATACCCGCTTTGAACAGCGCGAGCCACCCACAGAAGATAAGGTTGTCCAGATCAATCTAGGAGACGAGGCTAATCCTAAGCCCATCTTTATAAGCGAAGGCCTGTCACCTTCTGAGAAAAAGGATCTAAAATCTCTTGTACAAGAATATATAGATGTCTTCGCCTGGAATTACGAGAAAATGCCTGGACTTGATCCTCGACTGGCTACGCATCGTCTCAACATTAATACGGACGTAAAGCCTGTCAAACAACAACAACAACGGTTCCGTCTAGAAATAATGAAGGCAATTCAATCAGAAGTCAGAAAGCTTATAGACTCTGGCTTCATCAGGGAAGAACAACATCCCGACTGGGTGGCCAACATTGTTCCTGTTGCTAAGAAGAACGGAAAGATCCGGATCTGCATCGATTTTCGTGATCTAAACGAGGCCTGTCCCAAGGATGAATTCACATTGCCAATCACAGATGTCATGATTGACAATACATGTGGATCGAGCGAATGTCCTTCATGGATGGATTCTCAAGGTACAATCAAATCAAAATGTATCCTGACGACGAGAAACATACCTCATTCAGGACACCACTGGGGGTATACTGCTACACCGTCATGCCCTTCGGGCTGAGGAATGCAGGGAAAACATATCAAAGGGTCATGAATGCCATTTTCCATGAACACATGCGCAAAATGGTGGAATGCTATGTTGATGACATCGCAGTAAAGAGCCGCGCTAAAGGTGATCATTTAACTGATTTAAGGGTTGTCTTCGACATCATGCGGGCCCATCAATTGAAGATGAACCCACCAAGTCCTTCCTGGGGGTGGCCAGTGGCAAGTTCCTCGGATTTGTCGTAACCTCCACGGGAATTCATTTGGACCCAGAAAAGGTTCGCGCTATTCAGGAGATGCAACCTCCAAGAAACCTCAAGGAGCTCAGGGGATTGCAAGGACGATTGGCATACATCGAAGGTTTATCTCAAATCTCTCCAGAAGATGCCAACCTTCACCAAATTAATGAAGAAGGGTGTTTCATTCATTTAGGACAACGCTTGCCAACAAGCGTTTGAGAAAATTAAACAATACCTCACACAACCACCAGTCCTTGCAGCTCCGGTATCCGGAAAACCTTTCCTGATATACGTCCGAGCAATGGATCATTCTTTAGGAGCTCTACTAGCTCAGAATGATGATCAAGGATGAGAGCAAGCAATATACTACTTGAGTAGAACAATGATCGGAGACGAACATCGGTATAACCTGATCGAGAAGGAATGTTTGGCATTGGTGTTTGCTATTCAGAAAATGCGACACAATTTGATAGGCCAAACTATAAATGTCATATCAAAAGTCAACCCCTTGAGGTTACTCATGACAAATCCTTCATCATTGAACGGCCGGCTGGCAAAATGGGCTATATTGCTATCCCAATATGAGATGCACTTTTTACCTCAGAAGGTCGTTAAAGGACAAGCAGTGGCTGATTTTCTGGCTGAGCATCAGGATCCGAGGGCAGTCAAGCTCTACGAAGATCTCCCAGATGAGGTCACTGAAGTCTGCCAGACCCAGACATCGTTTGAAGGTCAAGTATGGCAACTTTTCTTTGACGGTGCATCGAGAACAAGCCCAAAAGGACACATAGTAGCGGGGGTAGGAGTAGTACTCGTCTGCCCACAGAACTACGTGATTCCTCGAGCCATCTCATTAACCGAACCTTGTTCTAACAATGTGACAGAGTACAATGCTCTTTTGATTGGGATGCAACTCGCCGATGAGATTGGCGTTAAAAATCTCGAGGCATATGGTGATTCCAAACTTATCGTCAGCCAAGTTCGGGGGAGTACGAAGTCAAACATGAAGATCTAGTACACTATTACAACGCAACTGTCCACATGGCCGAGAGGTTCACTAACTTTTTCATCGACCATGTGCCACGCAAGCAAAATGCGCATGCAGATGCATTGGCATCCCTCGCTGCCTCCTTAGCTCTGCCAGCTGAAGCAGTGGAGAAAATATTTGTCCACAGCCACGACCTGTATTACCCAAGAATTGCTCCCGAGGACTATCAGGAGCCAACGGGAGGTTGTCAAGGCAAAGAAGCGCTTGAGTCGTCAACCGGTCCAGAGCCTAGAGACTGGCGATTCCCCTACATTGATTATGTCCTGTACGACATCCTGCCTGAGGACACCAAAGAAGCGGCTGCCATTCGAAGGAAAGCCCCCAAATTCTATTATAACGCGATTACGCGAACATTGTATCGTCGATCGCATGATGGGATCTTGCTCCGCTGCCTTTTACCAAAAGAGGCACAAGAGGTATTGAAAGAAGCCCATGACGGTACCTGTGGAGCCCATCAACCTGGCCCAAAACTGGCATATCGACTCCAAAGGTTGGGATACTATTGGCCCAAAATGATCGCTGACGCTATCACTTATGCCAAAAGATGTCACGCCTGCCAAGTGCATGGCGAATTCATCCATCAAGCACCAGGGTATCTTCACTCTACAATCTCTACCTGGCCGTTTGAAATGTGGGGGATGGATGTAGTTGGCCCTATCAGCCCACCGTCATCAAAATGACATCGGTTTATTTTAGCCATAACTGATTACTTCTCTAAATGGGCTGAGGTCGTTCCTTTAAAGGAGGTAAAGTCATCGGACGTGATCAAGTTCATGAAACATCACGTCATTTACCGTTTTGAGGTACCTCAGCGAATTGTCCATGACAATGGACCCCAGTTCATCAGTCAGGCTTTCCAGAGATTCTGCGCTAAGTTCAGAATCCAGAGTGTGTCCTCAACGGCATACTACCCCACCGCTAATGGTCTCGCAGAAGCTTTCAACAAGACCATTGGCAAGCTCCTCAAGAAATTCGTCTCAAAAAGTCAGCGTGACTGGGATGACAAGCTAGGCGAATGCTTATGGGCCTATCGCACGACTGTTCGAACCCCAACCAATGCTACGCCATTTTCTTTGGTATACGGGTGTGAAGCTGTGCTTCCACTGAAAATCCAAATTCCGTCTCTACGCGTCGCCTTGACAGCGGAGATGACAAATGAGGAGAAGCATCGACAGCGACTCCAAGAATTGGAAGCCTTAGATAATAAACGTCTGCAGGCCCAACAACAAATCGAGCTTTACCAAGCCCGGATTACCAGAGCCTTCAACAAGAAAGTTAAAGTGCAAACTTTCAAGAAAGGTGACCTTGTCTTAGCTGTCAGAAGACCCATGGTAATGACACATAAGACAAAAGGAAAATTCCAGCGCAAATGGGAAAGACCATTTGTAGTAGAGTCAGTCTATTCAAATGGATCATATCGCCTCATAACCTCAAATGGCGATACCCTCATGATGCCAATCAATGGCAGATTCCTGAAGAAGTACTATCCATAATGGTACTCTCTCTCGCTGATCAAGTTAAAATTACACCTCTGATCAAAGAGACAAAAAATGAGACTTAGGTTCTAATGTTCTCATCTTCATTAACATCCGACGCCTCCGACGGCTAAGGATAGAGGAAAATGTTGGCTTCTAAGCCCAACATAAGTCTTCGACAACTCACTATGCTGAGGGGAATAGCATGGCTAGCCCAACTCAAACTGTAGTTGGTAAAGGCACCTCAAATCCGTTGACAGCTGAGGGTTTGCTAAAAATCCTAAGTGGACCTAGTTCCACTCTTTCCTCCAAAATCCCTTACCAATTCTCATACACAGAATGGTAGGTCCACAAAATACAATCATTACCATGTTAACACTATACCTCCGGTAATGAAAATTTTTAATACTCCCTATCGAGTACAAACTTTGCTTGTCAACTCTACATGGGTTAGCAAACTTTCAAATTTGCCAAGTTAACACTATACCTCTGGCACTTCAAATTCCACTTGTCAATTCTCATCAACAGAATGGCAGGTCCTCAAACTGCTCTTATCATGAGTCAATTTCTGTCAAGTTAATATCACACCTCTGACAAATTACTGTTAAGTTAACAATATACTTCTAACAGTCATCAAGTTTCTGTCAAGTTCAAAATCACACCGCTGACAGTCATCTTTCTCTCAGACTTCCATATCGAAGCTGAAATGAACGATGCTAAGTTTAACACTACACCTCTAGCATCCAGGTCATCGCCAAGTTCAACAATACACTTATGGCCATGACTTTCCCTCGGACTTCCTTGCCGAAGTTGAGATGACTAATGTCAAGTTCAAAATTACACCTCTAGCATTACCCTCACTGCCAAGTTAAACATCACACCTATGACAGTGACACTTTCAGTTTTCCTAAACGAAAACTGAAATGCTTCTGAGTCAAGTTAATATCACACCTCTGACTCACATCCTTATCAAGTTAACATCACACTTCTGACAAGACTACATTCAACCCGTTAAGTTAATATCACACCTCTAACGGTAAAGACTCTCTTAGATCCTCCGCGAATCTAGTCTCACTTGTTATTCTCCTCAACAATACAACAAGTTTGCTTGAAAACATTGTTAGGTTAACATTACACCATTAACAGTGTTTTCATTAACTCCCCAGCTGATCTTAATCAAGTTAATCCCAAACATCTGATGAAAGCTCATCCTATCCGGGGGTACAAATTCTACTTGTCACATCCCTTTATAGATTGGCAGGTCCACTAAATTATCTTATCCCTTGTCAAGTTAATATCACACCTCTGACAACTTTGTTGAGTTCCTGAAATAGGATCTCTCTACAAAATTTGACTCGTTAAGATTATTATCATAATTTTGACAAGTCAAAGGTTCTTTACTTCTGTTCGTCAGGACTTTCGTTAAAAAAAAAGTGGGGTTCAAGACAATAGAAGGAGATGAACAACAAAGAAAAAGTGTCGCTTTTATTTATATCCAGACATATGAAAGTGATACAAAACGCTCTCTTATACAATAAGATTGAGTGTTATAATAAAGGAGTACAAAGAAGTCCCTCTCTCTCAAAGGTTGCACTCACTCCTTGAAGCATGATTCACCACTCCAAATACAAGATGTTTGGAAGGGCGCCAAAGATGGGCTGAGCACTGTGATGGCGTTCGGATGCTGATTACATCACCATGCATGACGTGAACATCGAAAGAACAATGATGTTTCTTGAGGTCGAAAGGCAGCAGAGTCTTCTGATTCCACCTGACCATCCGAAGTGGGGGTATGATCCTTCGAACACCTCCACCACAAGAAAGTCATCCAATGAACATGGAGTCCTCATCGATGTTACTTCTGGGGTAGGTGAAGGGAGAATCCAAGAACATACCCACCACTATATCCCCCGCCATACTCACTCTGACCATGCCATACCAAGAAGCATGACCGGTGCATCGAATCCAAAGAGATCTTGGCGAGGGTCAGATCCTCGGACCCCGAGGACAGGAGCCATGACTTCTTCTCCAGTGGTCGACCATCGACCAAGTTCGCTGGCCGATATATTCTCCCAAGGGCCCAGCGAACATGAAAAAGGATGATTAAGCCTACCTGCAAAAAGCAAGCAAAAATTAAAAGATCTGAAGCTTAGTATACTTCAACAGAAAAGCTAAGTGACAGACACATCTATTGTTAAAAACTTCAAACGCAGGAATGACCCGCGCAGTGAACCAAACTTCCAGGGCGACAGGAACAGACGCAATCAAAGCTGTGATACACACAGAATTTGAACGCAGTCTAGTTTTGCACCCACGTCTAAGGTTCGAGACGCGAAGAGAATCAGACGCGAAAATTGCCATCTCCCTGTTTGATGAACAGGGGTTGCAAAGTTCAGGCCTGAAACCTTCGATCTGAGTTGAAGTCAACAGCCTCAGACGCGAGCTCTGTATATAAAGCTCGTGGTCCAGGTGCCAAAGTCCGTTATATTCGCATCCAGAGAATTTTGAGTCAGAATTTTCTAAATGGCACAACTTCCAAAAGATGGGCACACTAGTTAGACTTCAGAGGATGGTCAAGAAGATGAATCTCTTTAAGAGATAGCAAAACTGAAACCCAGTAAGGGCCGAAAATTTTATGGCAAACTAGGAAGTCATACCCGCAGAAACCCCCATTAAGGGTTGAACTTTCTGCATCAAGGCGCGGACATAAAAGGTGCTCAAGGAGACGCTTTTTGATCTTGAAATCACTTGACAGTGATAATCTTCTATAGAGATTAAATAGAAGCATGAAAGCTCTGGGTCATTTTCGTCCATGGAGGCAAGTCCCTGGTAAAGTCCTTGAAGGGAGAAGGCAGAATCCCTCAGAGCACTCGCTCTCAAAAGAAAACAGTCTAAGTAATGGACTGCTAAAGCGAGAGGGTGAGCCCTATTTATAGGCAAACCATAATGCCTAAAATTAATGGCTCGCTAATCAGAACCGCCGGCTTTAATGACCGCACGAGTGTCAAAGCCTAATGGAGGATTGACACGTGGATCGTCGCTTCGGGAAGCGACGGAGACGCGGGCCTCCAACCACCAGCGCCGGTTTGGCATTTAAAGACATTAATGCCTAAACCCAATGAAGAGCTGACGCGTGGACTGCCGCTTTGGGAAACATTGGATGGTGCGAGTCCCCAATCGTCAACGTCAATTTGACATTTAAAGATCTAACAAAATCTTTATGACAGATTGCATGTAACGCCTGGGAAGTTGCACCAAATGCAGGCCCGAGAGCCGCGTCTAGGAACTAGCGTCCCTTTGCGAAGTCAAAAACGGCGTCCTCCTTCATTCCGATTAAGAGAACTGTCCGCGTCTTTCGGAGTGATTCAAAGCTGCGTCCCCTCAGCAAAAGGGACTCATCCTGGGATCACACTTTGAAGTTACAAAAGCTGCGTCCTAAGACTTACTTCTGCAACAGAGAAAGCCTATGTCCTTCACAGGTATCACAGGTATCCTAGAGTTGCATTTATATTGCAAGATGACAATGGCGTTCCTATCATAAACTTAATATAATTTGAGTTTGCACTTAGTCGAGGACCTAGAAACGCGCCCTCACTAAGACAAAGTCGCGCCCTCATATCTATGCGTCAGCTTTGGAGGAGCATAAAACTACGTCCTCACTTCATCCTGAAAGTCTGCAATTGGACAGAAGGGCCGCGTCCCAAGAGCCGCATCCTCCCATAATCAAAGCCGCGTCTCAATTTGCAAGTCAGAGTCGCGTTTCTCAGAACTGCGTCTCCACTACAAATTAGAGCCGCGTTTGGTAAACTCAGTTCAGCTTGAGTTTATTCATAGTCAGCAAAGGATCACAACCAAAGGTTGTGACTAAGAAGTTGGACTCATCCACAGCGGAGCAATGAAGATAGAACCAAAAAACTTCAAAGACTTTTATTATTCAAGCCAAAAAATGATAAAAGTGATACAAACACTCTTAATAAATAGAGTGTTCTTCTCTTTACAAAAAAAGGGGAGGCTAATAATCTTGATTTGCCAAAGAACGGATTTGTTCTCGGAGGCGATGCATCTCATGTTTACGCTCCTTCTCAGCCTCCATGAAAGCTTGGACCCGTAGCTCCTCCTCAGATAAGAATTCCTTTGCAGCCAGCTGCGCCCGTAGAGTTTCCAATCTGGAGGAGTGAGCGGAGAGGCTTTCTTCAACCCGCGTCTTGGCAGCTTCCAGCTCTTCCAGCTTCTTCCTGGCGGTGGCAAGCTTTTGCTCATTGATTGCAATCAAGGCCTCTGCCTTGGCTATGGTGGCCTTAGCACTGATAATAATCTGCTCCGCGCTTTGCATGATGAGTTCAGATTCCCTTGAATCGCCAATCAGCCTTTGATGGTCAGCCTGGAGGTGTTGGAGATGACGGGTCTCTTCAGCTATTTGTTCCTCCATCTCTTTTCGCTCTTGTTCTTGAGCAGCAAGAAGCCTAGTAAGGGTGGCCCGGGCCTCGTGAACTGAGCCAGCGTCTTCCAAAGACTTAAGCTCCTTCAGGTCACTTCCCAACTGCTCCACCAGCATCAGGCACGCCCTAGCCGGTAAAGGACCTCCAGTATGAGAGATGTTCTCGATCAGATTTTCAAGAAGCACTCGGGCAAATTCGAAAGAACTGCCCCAGAGAGGATAAGGTCAATGCATGATCGCATGTAAGCAAAGAACTGCTGCACCATTTGACGTGTCAGTTCTTCCATAATCTCACTGGCTGGAGATGATGTGCTCCCAGATCCCCTTTGTATCACAGGGCAAGGCATGGGAATCAATTCGTCCCGTGCAGGAATAGGGTCAACGACAGTGCGACAGAAGCTGAGATGGTCACCGGCACTTCTAGGGCAGTTGCTGTCATAGCAGTCTCCACGGCGACTGAAGTAGCGGCAGACCTGCCCTCTTCAGGGTCCTTGGTCGAGGCTTGAACTGTACTGCCTTCCAGGTCAACACTGGCCGCAAGTGTCTCTTCCTGAGCTCCCTCAGTGCTCTCTGTAAATCACCAAAACATCAGCCATGACAATAAAAGGAAAATATTCAAGACATCAATATTTCCTTACCAAGTGGAGGGTCTAAAGACGGCGAGTTCCTGGGCGAATCTCGCAGGGTTGAGGTCTCCCTGACTTCAATAATTACCTTCTCTTGAGGCATCTCAGTAATAGGAGCCTCAACTCTCTCTTGCTGGGCCAGCTCTTGTATCATCTCCTTGATATGGGAGGAAGTCGCAGCCTCACTGTCCACGGCCAGCCCTGCAGCATAAGGGGAAAAACGTTATATCCTTTTCCCTAGTCAAAAGGGAAACCGGGTCAACAAGACAATAAGAGTACCTTCAGCAGCGGCAATTGTTGCTATTGGCGAAACCACCACAGGGTCATACCCATGTATTTCTTCCTCCGAAATATGTGAGAACTTACTCGGATCTGGAAGAGCGGGTTCATCGCCAAAATCGACTTCATCGCCTGAATCATATTCATCCTCTCCGGACGATGAAGACGATAGTTCGACGCGAGAAGCCTCGGCAATTGAGGCCTTGCCACCAAATACCCCAGTAGTAGGGCTGGGGTCAACTACCCGCGAGCTGGGCATTAAAACACCAGGAGACCCAGGCTGTTGTGCCTCCTCTCTCCTCTCTTGAGCCGAAGAAGACCCTGGATGAGTTGAGACCCCTGGAATTTCAACATCATCCCTGCCCATCAGGTCAACCTCGAGCTGCTCAGCCTCATCAGCTGCAGCGGGTTCATCAGCAAGCTCCCCTTCTTCTAAAATCACGGGGCCCCTGCTGCGCAATCCACGAAGACGAACAAGGGGGGTATCGTCTTCCTCCTCCTCTTCTTCCCTCTGCTCCTCAACACTAGAAGGGTCAGCCTCGGACGCGGAAGCTTCAGCCGCCAAATCTCTCTTGGCCTTCTTCGGGGCAGGCTCAGCTGTGGAAGTAGAGCCAGGCTCAACCGTGGAAGTAGAACCATGGGGACGTTTATGCACCGCCTGTCGACGCCTTCTGGCAGCTGCTCCCTAGGTGCTACTGCTCTCGGCTCAATCCCTGTCTCCCCTCTGGCTTCCCTCTGAGCCACCTGGTATTCATCGATGCCTCGTGTGCGCTTGTTGGACGCTAACTTCTCTTCATAAGACGCATTAATGCTCTTAATGCATGAGCGCCCCATTGAGTAGCCAGGCATCTTGCTAGTCTGGGAGTACCACGTGCAGAAGCTAAGGCTTGCGTGGCAGTTTGGCATCTTATGAGGTAAGCTGAAAAAGAGCCTGTGTCCCCCCAGCCACGCTGTAATACCATGCCCGAGCACCTTCAAACAAATTTCCACTGAAGGCAAGCTGGGCATTGGGGTTGCCGACATAAAGTTGGTCTTAGCCGAACTATCGGGCAAAACAATTCGGCATATAAGGCTCGATCGTGCACGAGTTCCCTTGCCGAAAAAGCAGATATCAGGGCCGAATATTAATGAGCCACCAGAAGAATCCTGATGACAGCCTTGTGAAGTCGTCAGGACCCACAAGGTCGGCAAACTTATCCCCATAAGCAGCATCGGTAATCTCGGGGAAGCAGCGGTTGAGATGATAATTCGAAACGTTCAGAATACATTTCCGAACGTAGAACATATAGTAGTGAGACCAGCTCGTGCTCTCCAGTCTCTACACGAAAGGGACAAACCCCTCGGACCGAGACACTGGCGTCATCAGTGAGGGGCAATGCATAACGTATCAAGCCATTAGGTACGTGTAGGGAAGCTCAATTCGGGGGTTGGGAGTCTTTACTCTCGGTCTCCCCTCCAAGTCGACCTCCGATCTACCGTGGGAGTCGACGACGGCCTCCACTTTACACAGGATCTGAGTCAGGGTCCGTCATTCGCTTTGGATTCCGGCCACTATTGCGGGAAGGAGAGCGATGGATCTACCATAGGCCAGCAGCACCGCTGGATACACCACGTCAGCAACGATCACTTCATGCGGCAGTGTCGACACTACGCAGCGCTTCAACCACAGCATGAGGAAGCCCGCCAGCAGTGCCCGGTTAGAAATGGGGATCCAGGCTTGGTGATGGAAACTTTCAAAAACCGTGTCAGGTTTGAAAGTGTCTTCATTTGACTCTGTGGTATAAGAACTCACAGAGGCATTGATCCTCTCGGCGATTTCTTCGTCAGAGCTGGGAGCCAGAACGGTCACTGATTGGTCCTTCTCAGTGATTCCATTAAACAAGTAGCTCGCCCAAGACAGCTGATTAACTCCCCTAGTTCTCCAGGAGGTTCTTTTGCCGCAGATGTGGAAGTGACATAACACTTCCCAGTAGGTCTCTGATTGAAGCTTTACCTGCACACAAAAATAAGGAATTTTAGATTTAGAACAAGATGTGCAAGGTGCTCAATTCTAATCCGCGGTAGCAGTGGCTATGCGGGTCGTGATCCTCAGGGAGGGACTAGCGATGGAAGCGTTTAAGTAAGATTCTCTAAAAATTATTTTCTTTTATTATTTACAATGGTATATGATATTTACAATGAGAAGGTGAAAAGTAAATTTGAGAGAGATGGAGATCTAAACTAGAATTAGAAAGAAAGAAACTATACATACATATCTCTTCTACCTTGCTTACCTTTGATCCGTGCGATGACTTACCTTGTCTTGGAAGGCGTACAAGTATGGCGTATAGGATCGTCCACCTTCTTGATCTACACTACGAAAATAAAAGACAAACTAACGAAGGTTTGTTCATCTCCATAGGCCATCAAGGGCTCTTCTTCAGCTAGGCAGTCTCAACGCAATTGGGTATCATGGTTCACAAGACATTAGAGAGAAAATAGAAGAAAACAAGAACAAAAGAAACACAAGATTAAACAAGAATAAAAGAACATAAAATAAAAAAACGAACCTCGAGTTGATTTATTTAACAATAGAAGAAGAGCAAAACTTACACCGATTGTCACCCTCAGTACAAGTAGATCTCCTTCCTCCATGAAAACATCCTCTCCTCTCAGTTACAAAAAGGAAAAATAAAAATTACAAGAGAGAAAAGAAAACCTAATCTAGAAGAAAACCTAAAAACCCTAATTTTTGCTCTGTATTTTCGTTGGACGCCCTTCTCGGTTGCACTACAGGGGTATTTATAGGTGCAGAAAGAGGTAGAGTCCCAACACAACTCTCCCACGAAAACGGGTATCCAGATATGACTGGATTGCCGCGGAAACGCGGCCTGGTGGTGGCGGCTGGCCACGCGCTTTGGCGCGTGGCCTCCCCTGGTCCGTCCATCTGGGCGCGTCCTTCTGGAAGTTGAATCCTGGCTCTTGATCTTGGGATTTCGTGATAACTTCGGAAGCAAGTTACTTAGATCTCAAATCTCCCAATATCTTTTTAAACGAATTTCCTTATCTTTGCACTCTCTTCTTTGGCTTTTATCCTCATCCTGCAAGTGTTTAGGGTTGAATAGAAGTCTATCCTTCCCTCTTCTTTGTATTTGCAACTATTGCCCTTGTGTAATTGCAATTTTGACATTTAATAATTGCAACTTTTACATTGGGCTTTAAACATGGGCTTTTGGGCTTCTTTTGAGGCTGTATTGCTTTATTTTTATTTCTCAAGGCCTGCACACAATAAATCACAAAATATTAGTAAATGTGCAGAATTATAGATATAAATATGAAAATGTGATGGTAAATGTAATGATAAAAATGCACTTTTCACTACCAATCACACCCCCACACTTATCTTTTTGCTCGTCCTCGAGTAAAAATTAGAAAGAAAAGAAAAATTAATCTATCCTAACTCACTTTCATAGGAATCACGATTGCACTTAGTACGTGCAACAAGCCGTTAAACCCCTAGGTTGCCCTAGAGGACGAGTGTTGTCTCGTGAGGGTTTTCAGCGGATTGCACCCACAAAATCCATAAAAAGAAAATATTTGAAATATTTTTGAAGAGACTAAGTAGTCTATAAGTTTTAGGATTATCATTTTTATTCATTCTTAAAATTAGTCTTAATAAAGTGAATTGTTATTTATTTTTGGTAAGGATCAAAATTGAATTTTTGTATAGTCCTTTTCGTTACCCTAAGTCATATGCATCCTTGTGAATTTTTATTAGGAATTTCTTAACTTGGACTCTCATGCCTCTTTATTATTATTTTTCCCTTTTTTTTTAATATGTATGACTCATCTAATTTTCTTTCGTATAAACATCAAGGCTTCTTGAGGCCCTCATACCTAACTAATTGACTATTAGATGTGTTAGTACATATATAAGTAATTTTTCTTTAGTTTCCTTAGGTTTTCTAATCCACCCATGTAGCGAACTTAAAGTCGGTGGCTCCCAAACCGGTCGGCTTTAGGGCACCAGGTGAGAAAATACCCTGCAGACTCAAATTCGAGTGAACTAGGCCACAAAACTAAGGACTTTATTTTATTTAGAACTCACCTTTAGGCGTGAATACTTATGCTTCTTGAGGCACATGTATCCAGCTTAATTGGTGATATTTTTTATTATTATTTTTTTTAATATGAGGCATAAAGGTCTTTGTCTTAGAATCCTAGATATGCATTAGGTATGCACATTTCATTAAGGAAAAAATTAAGACTAACTACTTATTCAATTTTTCCTCCTATACCAAAAATTCAACAATTTATTTATTTTGACCAAGTTTTTAGAAATCCTAATCATGATTTTCCTAATTCTTAAGATTAACTTAGATTTCTGTCAAAAGATAAGTCAAATATTGTCCTTTTTCAATTTTTTTAATTTTTTTTTAATTAGCAAATTTTTTGTTTTTTTTTATTAGCACATTTTTGTTAGTTTCTAACTATGTTAGTATGCTAGTAAAGCCCACCCCCACACTTATCTCATGCTTTGTCCTCAATGTATGAATGAATGCATATATGCATGAAAAAGAACAAGGGAAGGCAGAAGTTACCTTAAGGTGGTGGTTCCGGTGTGGTCTAATTGGTCCACGAAATGCGGCTCAATCTACTTTTTATGGAATTCGGAGGAACCCACCAGAAATTTTTCTTATATAACCCACTACAATGTATGTATGATTATTTTTAAACAAGTCCACCCTATCAAATTTCCAAATTTCATAATAAATTTCAGAGTCAATTGTGTCAACCGCCTTGTCCCAAAATGGAGTATGAAAAGATGGAATGATTGACTTGGACGTGGGAAGTACGGGAACGAAAACCGACTCAGGAAAGAAACTTAAATCAAGTAATGGTTCAGGAGTCGGGCTAGGTTCAGGAAGTGGGTCCAAATCAATAAGTTGAAGCTCAAGTCCACAATAATCTTCCCACAATGGAATGTGACTCAATATTGGTGATTCAAGTTTAGGAATGATAGGTGTGAGAACCAAAACTGACTCTAAAATATTACCTAAGTCGGGTAACAAAACAGGAGTCAACAATGATTCGGGAATTTGAACTTGATCACAGATTTGAGAATCCAGGTCACATATCTCATTCAGCTCAATATCATAAAAATGAGAACTTGCCAATTTATCCATGGGACTTTCAAAATTGCACAATTGGTCAAGTTCAATATGATCATCAAAAATGGGTGATTCAAATTCATGATGAATTGGCACAGGATCCAATGTTGACTTGGGAAAAGTAAAATCAGGTGGAGACACCGGAGTCATTATTGAATCCGGAGGTAGAATTGAATCACCAAGTGGGAGTTCATGATCATATTCATGCTCAAGTTCTATTTCAGGAAAGGAAAAACTTGCCAAACTATCAAAATTTGGAGTTTCGACAAGTTCACATGATGGCACTGAATTAGAATCTTGTTGTCCAAAGCAACTTGGTTCGTCGGCTCTAAGAGAGTGGTCAGCGATATCAGAAATGGCCGAACGGTGAGAACGTAAAGATTGAACCATCATATCTATATCATGATCACGGGCTAATCTAGCCTGAGTCATGGCTGCAAGCATCCTTTCATAGTTGATAGGTGCATCATGTTGTGATTGGACTTGAAAGGATGAAGTGTAATCGTGATGAAGTTGTGAGTCGGTGGACTCACGCATAATCATGTCTGCGATTGATGGTAATTGTTGCTTGGACTCATGCATACTCATCATTTCCTGGATAGATGGTAGTCTATTCTGACTGGGTGGATCTGAGTATGAATCTTGGGAATATTGTGGACAAGGTGGAGACGGAGGACAAGTCGGTTGAAAATTGGACTCGGGGGAATCGAAACCCCATGAACTCTGTGAAGAGTTGAAAGTATGAAAATGATGGTCATAAGATGGGGGCCATGGGTTATATTCATTCGGATAAGACCATTCCGGCACACTAGGTTGATCAAAGTTGTGATATGCCGGGTTGGTAATATCCGAAAAATAGTTAGGTGTGTAATATGGATTAAAATTGGAAAAATTATTATTATATGCCATATCACACCAACACAACAAAGAAAAAGAAAACAAACAAATAAACAAACAAAAAAGAAAAATTCTAACCTAAGTTAGGGTAGACCTATGACCTAGACGACTCCTAACTGGTTAGACTGTCCACGGGAGGTAGGGTGCAGACTTTGACCACAAGTTAATCAGCCAGGTCAGGGCAAGAGTGGTGCGAGGTTTTCCGTCAAAGACGTTCCTTAATTAAATAACCACCAATCTTCGAGCTTTCGGCCCTCAATCCCCTTCCTAGACACTGATTTGGCAAGAGTCAACTTTCAGCACCGTTCCCCCTTAGGATAATCTCCTAATTGAGTCCGAGAAGTCCCTAGGGCCAACGTCTAGTCAATTTTTAATTAGGGTTAGGGTTGTGAGTGCTTGAAATATGATTTTCGGGCCAAGGAAGGGTGATTAAATCCCCACCTTATCTTGTTAATGGGTTATGCCCTTAGAATAAATTTGTGCAAGTGTACAAAATATGTAAATAAGATTCACTCAAAGCATGAAAATCAACCAAGAGATGAGTCCTATTCTACATGAAATGCGAACGTACCTTGCTCCAGCACTCTTCAATAGTAAAATAAAGGAATTGAAAAGACACGTGCCTAGGATGCAAACGTTTTTATTTTTTTCAACAAATATTTTACTGTTGATTAATTAGCAGTATACAGGTTTATCACAGAACAAATTTTAACAGAGCAGAAAACAAATCTTGAAATTTGTAGCAACCTGCAGAAAGATCTGTCAGTAATGAACTACTAAGGCCGCGGGAACGCGGCTATGGCCGCGGATCCGTGACACTGTAGTAGGCTCTGATGCTCTGCCTTCGAGGGCAGAGGCACAGAGTTGCTATATGTCCACTTCTGCTGTTTCCTGTTCTCCAAACCTGCAAACAGAAAGAATAAAAGAATTAGTTAATAATTTTTTTTTAGAGATAAACTTACCGTCCTTCCCCGGCAACGGCGCTAAAATTTTGATTGAAGCTTTACCTGCACACAAAAATAAGGAATTTTAGATTTAGAACAAGATGTGCAAGGTGCTCAATTCTAATCCGCGGTAGCAGTGGCTATGCGGGTCGTGATCCTCAGGGAGGGACTAGCGATGGAAGCGTTTAAGTAAGATTCTCTAAAAATTATTTTCTTTTATTATTTACAATGGTATATGATATTTACAATGAGAAGGTGAAAAGTAAATTTGAGAGAGATGGAGATCTAAACTAGAATTAGAAAGAAAGAAAACTATACATACATACCTCTTCTACCTTGCTTACCTTTGATACGTGCGATGACTTACCTTGTCTTGGAAGGCGTACAAGTATGGCGTATAGGATCGTCCACCTTCTTGATCTACACTACGAAAATAAAAGACAAACTAACGAAGGTTTGTTCATCTCCATAGGCCATCAAGGGCTCTTCTTCGGCTAGGCAGTCTCAACGCAATTGGGTCTCATGGTTCACAAGACATTAGAGAGAAAATAGAAGAAAAAAAGAACAAAAGAAACACAAGATTAAACAAGAATAAAAGAACATAAAATAAAAAAACGAACCTCGAGTTGATTTATTTAACAATAGAAGAAGAGCAAAACTTACACCGATTGTCACCCTCAGTACAAGTAGGTCTCCTTCCTCCATGAAAACATCCTCTCCTCTCAGTTACAAAAAGGAAAAATAAAAATTGCAAAAGAGAAAAGAAAACCTAATCTAGAAGAAAGCCTAAAAACCCTAATTTTTGCTCTGTATTTTCGTTGGACGCCCTTCTCGGTTGCACTGCAGGGGTATTTATAGGTGCAGAAAGAGGTAGAGTCCCAACACAACTCTCCCACGAAAACGGGTATCCAGATATGACTGGATTGCCGCGGAAACGCGGCTTGGGTCGCGTTTCCGCGGCCTGGTGGTGGCGGCTGGCCACGCGCTTTGGCGCGTGGCCTCCCCTGGTCTGTCCATCTGGGCGTGTCCTTCTGGAAGTTGAATCCTGGCTCTTGATCTTGGGATTTCGTGATAACTTCGGAAGCAAGTTACTTAGATCTCAAATCTCCCAATATCTTTTTAAACGAATTTCCTTATCTTTGCACTCTCTTCTTTGGCTTTTATCCTCATCCTGCAAGTGTTTAGGGCTGAATAGAAGTCTATCCTTCCCTCTTCTTTGTATTTGCAACTATTGCCCTTGTGTAATTGCAATTTTGACATTTAATAATTGCAACTTTTACATTGGGTTTTAAACATGGGCTTTTGGGCTTCTTTTGAGGCTTTATTGCTTTATTTTTATTTCTCAAGGCCTGCACATAATAAATCACAAAATATTAGTAAATGTGCAGAATTATAGATATAAATATGAAAATGTGATGGTAAATGTAATGATAAAAATGCACTTTTCACTACCAATCAGTCTCATATATCCGAGGGCACTCTTTCTTCAAGAGATGAAGCTCCTCAGAAGTTGGGACGTATTCCTCATAAGGGGCATCTCCCATGACCAGCCCTGAAGCTTCATATAATTCATGCAGGGCGAGCCCTATTTCTCCAACCGGGGTGAAGAATGTCCCCGTCAAAGGGTTGTAATGCTCCAGGATCCCGTAAAAATTGTGGGAACTCTGCGGGATACGATATTGCACGGCCCTGACCGCTTGATATAGTCCCACCTGGTCCAACAGACCTCCAAGTTCGGCAAGGACAAAGCCCACCATCTTGTCCCACCAGGCCTTGTCGGTGGAATGAATCCACCCGGGTGGGCGGAAGTCAACTGGAAAATCACCCCCTACCTTCATGAACTCATTTATGAAGGTAGTGCTGAGCTGAGGGGTTTCCCCTACTGGATAATCAGACCTGAATAATTCAGGAAACAAGCCAAAAGCTTCCCTCCCGTGTCCGGCAGGGTGTACATTCCTGGCGCTCAGTATGCCAAGCGAGACACTGGGGACAGATCGGGCAAGATCCCACTCCATTGCCCGGGGGACAGACATGTGCTGCAAATAGGATAAAGGATACATTCTCTCCATATTTGGAAGAAAGAATTTCCGATCCTCTATCTGGCGAAGCCATTTGTAATCGCCGTCATGCAAGATGTGACCACCCTCGCCAATGTTGTCCCCAAAGACGAAGACGGGTTTCTTTAGCGGAACACACGAATCCGTCTTAAATTCCGCATCAGTCATAAGTTCCCGGAAGGTCGCCATGTCGACCTTGGAGAGCCTCTCCCTTCACTCCTTCGACTTGTAGGCAGTCACAGGAGCAGTCCTCTGCAACACGAAGGTTAGGTTGTGGTCAGCACCACCTAGGTGCCCGAGGTGACACTTCTTGGAGAGAGGGTCGGAGGAATATCGCACTGCAAAAGAAAATAACACTTGATCAGAAATCTGAAGAGAAATGATTAAGTGTCTACAACGCAAACGCAGAAGTGAACCCAGACGCAGAAATCATCAAAATCTGCGTCCAGACCCGAAAACCGCGAGGCTAGTATGGGGCTTGCGTCTTTAATCCAAGACTTGGGAGATAATTCCTAAGCATTGGACTCAGACGCAATATTCATGAGGACCAACATCTGATTTCACAAGACGCAAGAGTCATTAGAAATCTGCGTCTGAATCTTTCACACTTAGAAATATTTTAAGTGTTGAATCCAAAACGCAAGGCTCATTGGGGCCCTGTGTTCAACAAGCAGAAGCAGATTCGAGCAGAAAAAGCCGCTGGGAAAATCCAACCTGCGCCTTGTTTATCGACTCAAGAACCGCGTCTGAAGATCAAACACGGGCTCGAGCCCGCTTTGGCGGTTCACATTCAAAAGGGATTTAAGAGTTAAAAGAACTCTGTAAAACCCCTTTAATGGTGGAAATCAAGTCCGATCGCTTCTTATACCTGAAAGAGGGGTTTCCTGCACGGAGGAACTGAAAAACACCTAGAGGGGGGGTGAATAGGTGCAAGTGCTAATCTAGAACTAAATGCAAAACTTAGTGCGCTAAATGCGGAAGCTAATGCAAATCTTGCAACACACTTAGTACAATCAACAAGTGTAGCCGAATTCCCCGTGAAGGGCTCTGGACTAACTCCTCTTGATTCCCCTTGAATGGGTTGAGGTACTATGTGAAGCTCTTGTTGATTAGGTACAAGTGAGACACACACAAACAACCAAGCATATAAGATGAATAGGCAATATGAATATATGCAAGGCAACACAAGCAAATAGATATGATATGGGAATATGAATTATGCTCAACATAAGCAAATATGGTATGATGATATGAATGATGCTTTGCACAATTATAAGAGAGAGAGTTAGAGAGACAATGGATCAAAACGCAAACACCAAGATATGTTTCGAGGTTCGAGCACCTTGCTCTACATCCCCGCCTACACCACCGTGTAGGATTTCCAATCCACTATTTCCCACCGAGGGAACCTCTACCGAAGAGGATTTGTTACAACTCTAGGAGTACCAAACTCCTCTCTCAAACAACCACCTCACAACCGAGGGGTAGGCCCTAGCCAATACAACAACCAACACCTCTACCGAAGAGGGCTTACAACCAAACTCCACCTCTCACTAGAGGGAGCAACCTAATCACCCGATCACCTCTACCTAAGAGGGATACAACAAAGAACAAGGGTGTTTACAACAAGTGGTTCCAAAGACCACAAACTCAATCTCTCTTTTCTTTTCTCTTTTCTTTTCCACAAAAACAAGATCCTAAATAGATTAGGATAGGAGATAGCTCAAGTGTGGAAACAAGGTGTTTTTGGAAACAAGCAACAAAGAAAAACTACTTAGGAAATCTCTTGTATATGATAGAAATAAAAGATCAAATCAAAATCCCAAAACCTAGTTCTCTTTGATTTTTCAAAAACCCAAAACAATAAAGATTGGAAGTTTAAAGCACAAAACTCTTTTTAAAACTCTTTTAAAACAATAGAGAAAGTCTGAAAATTTTGTCTCTAAAAACCTTGGCCAAAAACCCAAAGAGATGGGGTTTTTATAGGCCCATCAGAAAACTAGCCGTTAGAGCTGAGCTGGCAACTTTGACAGGCAACGGTCGACCGACACGGTCGACCGCCAACGGTCAGAAATATGACCGTTGGGCAACTGCGGTCGACCGGCCCGGTCGACCCAAACAAACAGAGAGCTCTGCTCTCATTCCGGTCGACCTGTACGGTCGACCGTCCCAATGTCTCCAAACGTGCACAGTTTTGTGCACGTCGGTCGACCGTCCCGGTCGACCGACTTCACCCAAGTCGACTAGGTCAGGTTGACTAGTCGACTGGTTGAAGCCTGGAACAGAAATCTGGGTCAGAAAAACATGTTAAAATATTTTGAAAAATCTTTTATCTTTTCTGAAAATTCCATAAAACTTATTTTATCATTTTACATTGAAACATAAACATGTGATAAAAATTTCAAGACAATATATCAACATATCAATTCATTTTTGTGTCTTGCCAATTTTATCAAAAACCAAAACTTGTATTTTTTCAAACTTGATTTTTCAACACATGAATAGCAATATCAAAATAAGTTTGTCTAGCAAGTTTAAAGCATGAATGTATATCTAGAACATATCTAATATACATAGGAATAAAGTAAGCTTGTTTTGATCTACTATTCATGAAAACCAAAATCCAAAACATAAATCGTGTGTGTTATGTGCACTTGAGCATATCAACTATACTAAGCTTTACAAATGGATCTAAACACACTATCTAAACTATGAATACCTAAGTCTTCTTGATGATCTTCATCTTCAAGTAGACTTGCTCCAAAAACTCCATCCATGGGCTAGGCAATGTGTGATCTTGAAGCTTGAGCCCTGGAATCACTTGTGATGCTTCTAAACTCCTTGTTGAAGCTAATCACCAACTAATATCTTGGTTAATGATCTGAAACTTAAACAACACAAGATTATTAGTAAACATAACTACATGAGTTAATCATCATCAAAACTAGGGTGGAAGGCCTATGGGCCAACAATCTCCCCCTTTTTGATGATGACAAAACTCATGGAGTTATATATGCATGGATTAAAGTTAAGCTTCAAAGAAGCTCCCCCTTAGCTCATGCATAGACAAATAAACATAAATATGCAATGAATATTAAGCATGAATGCATAAATATGCATAAACAATAAACAGGTTTTAGATACCAATGCAATGTTCAAAAACAAAACATGCTCTAGATACCAATTAACATACATTAAACTATATTAAACTTAATATATGCAAAAACATAAATATGCATATATATAAAACTCAACCAAATCTTTCTCCCCTTTTTGTCAATCATCAACAAAGGGGTAAACAATCAAAACCATAAATAAAATGAGGGGTAAAAATCTTTCTTCCCCTTTTTGTCAATCAAACAAAAAAAATGTTCTCCCCCTTTTTGTCTAAAACAAAAACAAAGTCAATAAGGGGTGACTTTAAAAACATGATATCAATTGAAAATATGTCAATGAAGCATCTTGATACCAATAAACAAAGATTAATAAATGTTATATGCTATATACATTCATGAAGAGGAAGACGCTAAGTTAGCTTCCCTACACTTGTGCATTACATGAAAGAGGGATGTTAAGCCCTAATTCACATAACACACATTATGTAATGAATAAGAGGAGATGTGAAGCTCCCCCTACACACGTGTACCACATAAAGAAGAGATGTTAAGCTCTTCAATACACAATACACTCAACATGAATCTATATGTAGAAGAGATGTTATGCTCTCCTTGCATATAAGAAATTTAAATCAAAACTTTTGTATTTTACTTTAAACAAAATTTTTAGATACCAATTTAAAACACAAGACATCTTGATATCAATTGAAATTAATCATAATAAATTTTGAATGTCTAAACACAAATTTTGATACCAATTGTAAATGTTTTACCAATTGAAAAGATTTTACATAGAAACATTGATACCAATTGTAAATGTTTTACCAATTGAAAAGATTTTACATAGAAACATTGATACCAATTGTAAATGTTTTACCAATTGAAAGACAAAATCAAATTTTCTCCCCCTTTATGAAATACAAACTAAAATAATGCATAGTCTTGATACCAATTTAAAAATAATCTATTTAAACAAAATTGAAACTCAAGCACTAGCATAAATATAAACATATATATGTATGAAAAATAGATACCAATTGAAATTGATATTCTTAGAATTGAAAGCTTACATACATACAAAACATATATGAGTATACAAGAAGATCAAAATGATACCGATTGAAAGAGTTCAATGATACCAATTGACATAACAATAAGTTCAAGAGTATACATCATATTACTATACCTCCCAATCAAGGTTCAAGTTTTAAATGATTTTCATTTTAAAGCATTCATGAACATGATCTCCCATCCATCCTCCCATAAAGGGTAGGGTTTTCAAAAATAGATTTGAAAAATAAGCTTTGTTTGAAATACTCTACCAAAGTGAAGAATACGAACTAGTTAAAATGGAAATATTTGTTAACTAGTACGAAATCCTTCAAGTAAGGAATAAAACAAAATTATTTTTCATAAACATGAAATCCACATGATATCAAACACTCAAGTTCAATTAGGCATAAATATGACTCATGAAAACAAAACATGAGCAAGCAATAGATGTGAGTGTACAAATAAAGTGTGAATATCATAATCATGAAAATTTTTCATTAAGCTCAATTATTCCTTAAACAAGAAAACATGAAAATCATCAAAACTATTTAATCTTCAAGGCATATATATGTCTAATACAAACTAAAGTATACATACATATCCAAAATACAACGAGTCCACAAAATATATGCATTAAGGCATGTGGCTCAAAAAGGATGTTTATGTATAATAATAATTTGGATAAAATAGACATATACATGAAGTTAAACAAAAAAAAACACGAAATCAAGAAAAACTAAATTTTCATCAAAAGAAATTTCATTTCAAGGTATATGTATGAATTGTCAACACAATAAGTATACATACATATCCCTAAACACAATTGAGTCCATATGTATAGATTTGCATGAAAGGCAAATGACTCAAAGGGTATACATGTATATCTTAAGGTTTGACAAAATGCACATATACATGAAATGTAAAACACATGTTCTACAAAACAAAATCAAAATGGGAATACAAGTAAAAATGTATGAATCATCAAAACTAGACTATACTAGCACATCTAATGGGTTCAAATAAGCAATCAAGCTCATACATATATAGATTTATTTGTGGCCCACTATATGCACAAGTATATAACTAGTCTTAATGAAAAACTAACACTTAAACAAATATTCAAGACATGAAGCATCAAAAACAAGTATAAAAACCATCATGATAAAACTAAAACATGATTACTATGTAAATTCACAAGTATTAGATTCATGATGTACATTATAGCTTAAACAAAAGTGAGAACACTAAGTATGATTCAAATAAGCATGTACGTCTCAAATACTATACATGTATGTCAAGGATCTAATAAACATGGTCTTTACATACTAATCCAAAGACAATGAAACATGCTATAAAACATCAAAACATGCTATAAATTTTAATTATGAAAGCATGTAAATAATAAATGGGAGTAAAGGATTGTTACCAAAACTGAAGAAGCAACTCTCCTTGTCTCCAAAACAATAGTGGTCCTCTCCACCAAATCTTCCCTTGAAAGTGATGCATCCAATTGATTTCCTTTAAGTACGGAACGCATCCACTCCAAGGTACCATCACTCTCACGTCATGTGAGAGCCCACACCTACATCAAATAAAGGAAGGGTGGTCTTTGGTACCCATACTCTTTTGGGTCCATGGGGGTTAGTCCCTTCTCTAACCCAAACAAAATTCTTTGCTAAATTATCAACATGTATTCTATCATAACAAAATTTAGCAAGGTGGCCCTTACGTCCACAATGTGTACAAGTGTACACATGAGCATACTTGTGATGGGTGTGTCCGTGTGGAGCATGTGTATGCCGTGGAGGGTGTGCATGCATAAAGGTTGGAACTTGTTTCTTTTGAACCAAGGATTCCAAGCGTGTGTGGTTCATGGCACATTGGCTCATAGTGGAGCCCAAACAATCTACTCTCTTCTTTAACATACAAATATCATCATTAATCTTAGAAGAAGAGGTACATGCATTAGGTAGACTAGATGAAGAAGCTACACTAGCATGACAAACATGTGCATCTATATTATTTTGCAAAACATCATTTTTCTTTAAACAAACATTTAAATCATTTGAAATAGAAATAATTTTGTTTTTCAAAGCAACATTCTCTTTTAAAACAAAATCAATTTTTGAAGACAAATTTTCATTTTTCTTCAAAATAGCATGGCAATCATTTTTAGATTTTAAAAAATCATTTTCTTTAAGTGCAAGTTCAAGTTGAGATTTCAATGAATCCCTTTCATTAGAGATCTCATCCTTCTCTTGCAAAACAATGTCAAGTCTAGCAATCAAATTTTTATTTTCATTGTTAATGCCTAGACTTTTCTTTTTCAAAACTTTATAGTTTTCTATTAATTTTTCACAAACTATGGATAGTTCTTCATTCAAAGCATGGGGTTCAACATAGTCATTTGAAGAACTAGTACAATCATCACTATCTAAGTGGGTTTCCGAGTGTACCTCAAGGGAGTCATTCCCTTGGACCATTAAGCATTGAGAATTGGATTCTCCACTAGATTCCTCCTCTTGGATTTGTACTTGAAGCTCGGAGTTGGTGGTTGTTGTCAATTTGTTCCACACTGCAAAGGTGGAATCAAAGTTAGAAACACACATAAGATAATCTTTAGATAATGTGCTTCTAATGGCCTCAAAGGCTTGTGCATTGGCCCCTATATGATT
This sequence comes from Agave tequilana, assembly GCA_038442645.1. NCBI lineage: Eukaryota > Viridiplantae > Streptophyta > Magnoliopsida > Asparagales > Asparagaceae > Agave > Agave tequilana. The sequence goes on along the minus strand of JAVJIF010008878.1, from coordinate 61,463 downwards.
GCGATCTCCAAGATAGCATTTCTTGGTGGCCGCAAGAAAGACATGCAAACCTAGGGTCTTTAGGTACATGGACATCCTATACTTTCAAACAACAATGTTGGAAGGATCAAAGCTAGGTGGGGTCATGAAGTCCATGGTAAACTATATGAGTGTGCAAACACGCAAATGCAAACAATAGACTAGCAATCAAATGGATCTCACTCCTAGGATGTTAAGCCTAATATCAGGAGCACTAGCTCTGATACCAATTGAAAAACACCTAGAGGGGGGGTGAATAGGTGCAAGTGCTAATCTAGAACTAAATGCAAAACTTAGTGCGCTAAATGCGGAAGCTAATGCAAATCTTGCAACACACTTAGTACAATCAACAAGTGTAGCCGAATTCCCCGTGAAGGGCTCTGGACTAACTCCTCTTGATTCCCCTTGAATGGGTTGAGGTGCTATGTGAAGCTCTTGTTGATTAGGTACAAGTGAGGCACACATAAACAACCAAGCATATAAGATGAATAGGCAATATGAATATATGCAAGGCAACACAAGCAAATAGATATGATATGGCAATATGAATTATGCTCAACACAAGCAAATATGGTATGATGATATGAATGATGCTTTGCACAATTAAGAGAGAGTTGAGAGACAATGGATCAAAACGCAAACACCAAGATATGTTTCGAGGTTCGAGCACCTTGCTCTACATCCCCGCCTACACCACCGTGTAGGATTTCCAATCCACTATCTCCCACCGAGGGAACCTCTACCGAAGAGGATTTGTTACAACTCTAGGAGTACCAAACTCCTCTCTCAAACAACCACCTCACAACCGAGGGGTAGGCCCGTAGCCAATACAACAACCAACACCTCTACCGAAGAGGGTTTACAACCAAACTCCACCTCTTACTAGAGGGAGCAACCCAATCACCCGATCACCTCTACCTAAGAGGGATACAACAAAGAACAAGGGTGTTTACAACAAGTGGTTCCAAAGACCACAAACTCAATCTCTCTTTTCTTTTCTCTTTTCTTTTCCACAAAAACAAGATCCTAAATAGATTAGGATAGGAGATAGCTCAAGTGTGAAAACAAGGTGTTTTTGGAAACAAGCAACAAAGAAAAACTACTTGGGAAATCTCTTGTATATGATAGAAATAAAAGATCAAATCAAAATCCCAAAACCTAGTTCTCTTTGATTTTTCAAAAACCCAAAACAATAAAGATTGGAAGTTTAAAGCACAAAACTCTTTTAAAACTCTTTTAAAACAATAGAAAAGTCTGGAAATTTTGTCTCTAAAAACCTTGGCCAAAAACCCAAAGAGATAGGGTTTTTATAGGCCCATCAGAAAACTAGCCGTTAGAGCTGAGCTGGCAGCTCTGACAGGCAACGGTCGACCGACCCGGTCGACCGCCAACGGTCAGAAATATGACCGTTGGGCAACTGCGGTCGACCGGCCCGGTCGACCCAAACAAACAGAGAGCTCTGCTCTCATTCCGGTCGACCCGTACGGTCGACCGTCCCAATGTCTCCAAACGTGCACAGTTTTGTGCACGTCGGTCGACCGTCCCGGTCGACCGACTTCACCCAAGTCGACTAGGTCAGGTTGACTAGTCGACTGGTTGAAGCCTGGAACAGAAATCTGGGTCAGAAAAACATGTTAAAATATTTTTAAAAAATCTTTTATCTTTTCTAAAAATTCCATAAAACTTGTTTTATCATTTTACATTGAAACATAAACATGTGATAAAAATTTCAAGACAATATATCAACATATCAATTCATTTTTGTGTCTTGCCAATTTTATCAAAAACCAAAACTTGTATTTTTCCAAACTTGATTTTTCAACACATGAATAGCAATATCAAAATAAGTTTGTCTAGCAAGATTAAAGCATGAATGTATATCTAGAACATATCTAATATACATAGGAATAAAGTAAGCTTGTTTTGATCTACTATTCATGAAAACCAAAATCCAAAACATAAATCGTGTGTGTTATGAGCACTTGAGCATATCAACTATACTAAGCTTTACAAATGGATCTAAACACACTATCTAAACTATGAATACCTAAGTCTTCTTGATGATCTTCATCTTCAAGTAGACTTGCTCCAAAAACTCCATCCATGGGCTAGGCAATGTGTGATCTTGAAGCTTGAGCCCTGGCATCACTTGTGATGCTTCTAAACTCCTTGTTGAAGCTAATCACCAACTAATATCTTGATTAATGATCTAAAACTTAAACAACACAAGATTATTAGTAAACATAACTACATGAGTTAATCATCATCAAAACTAGGGTGGAAGGCCTATGGGCCAACAGGAACCGCCCCTCTGAGTGTCAGAGACGACCGCCTTTGAAGACGGAGCAGTAGGTTTGGCCTTTGGTGCCATTGCGATCAGAGATCCGATGTTAGATGAAGGAAGAGAGAACAAAGGAAGCTCCTTTCTCAAAGCCCTAACAGATACACAACAAAGACGAAGGAGAGTCTAATGATGACTCTTGAAGACTGTTGCCTTTTATAGGCACAGTGATTCGCAAAGATACGCGGCGCTTGGCTCGATGCCCAATCACCGCCTGACGCGTAGACAGCGCATTAAATGCAGCGTGAAGTTCGCACGCCAAAAAGAAGATGTTCCCTCAATTCTACGGGACACGTGGCAGCATGCTCATGGCACGGATTCACATCCAACAGTCTCGTCTTCATCTCTAAAAACGTGTCCCTTCTATGGACGCATTCTTTCAGCACGGCCAGAGTTGCATTCGGAAAGCCGCGTCCTCATTTCAAAAGATGCGTCCCTCTAAAGATCGCATCCTTTCAACCCGGCCAAAGTCTCGTCTGCCTCGTGGAATAACAGTCGCGTTTTCATCCCAAAAGATGCACCCCTATATTAGGCGCGTCTTAAAGCAGTATTACCCCTGCGTCCACAAAACTGGTGTTTAGTCTTTTCTTCTGTAATTCAGTTCAACAGTACACTGGCACAAGCAGACGACTGTACACCCCTGGCTCAAAGTGCACCAACGACAGACTTAAAGCAATCGGGGAGGTTTAGACTGTGTATCTAGACCCTCAACATGATCAATTTTGGCGGCTTCAAAGAGTTCCACAGTACACTCACCAAGACCATACTCCAAAAAAGATCAAGCCCGGAGCATTATCAGTCCAGTCATGAGGGTGAACTCAGCTAGAGTCCAAAGTATTTCGAAATCCGTCCCAGCTAACTGCGGAATGTCCAAAACTTTGGAGGGGGTTCTGTAGGCTGTCTAAAAATCACTAAAAGACAAGTCATCGAGAAGCAGAATTCCAAACTCTAGACGCAGGGTTAATCATGGCCACCATCCCAACATCAAGGCGCGAGGGTTGAAACCCGCGTCTCAGCACCAAGGCGCGAGGGTCGAAACCCGCGTCTCAACACCAAGGCGCGAGGGTCGAAACCCGCGTCTCAGCACCAAGGCGCGAGGGTCGACGCCCGCGTCTCAGCTCAGCAGCACTGCAGCACCAAGGCGCGTGGGTCGAAGCCCGCGTCTCAACTCAGCAGCACTGCGGCATCAAGGCGCGTGGGTCGAAGCCCGCGTCTCAGCATCAAGGCGCGTGGGTCGAAACCCGCGCCTCAGTTATAACTTCCCTTGTTATGGGGTCAATCACCACCCACATAATGTGGAAGTTAGCCCCCATTGTGGAGTGTTTTTAGGGGGCACGTTCTGTTGGCCCAAAGGCCTTCCACTCTAGTTTTGATGATGATTAACTCATGTAGTTATGTATACTAATAATCTTGTGATTTTAGTTTCAGATCATTAATCAAGTTATTAGTTGGTGATTAGCTTCAACAAGATGATTTGGAAGCTACCCACATGGTGATTCAAGAGCCCGAGCGACAAGATTATATATTGCACTCTTTGGAGTCAAGCTCGGTGGATCACGAAGTTTTGGATCGAGTCGGCTTGGAGATTGCGCTCTACAAGAAGACATCGGTACCATAGTTTAGTTTTGTGTTTAGATCCAAATTGTAAAGATTAGAATAGTATGATATGCTCAAGTTCACAACACACACGTTTCATGTTTTGGTTTTCGGTTTTAGGTTTAACCGATCTTGGTTTTCATGAATAGATAGATTCAAAAAAAGTTTACTTGGTTTAATGTATATTAGATTTGTTCTATATACATGCATGCTTCAACTTCCTAGACAAACTTAGTTTTGACTTACTTATTCATGTGTTTTATGTTTTGGTATTTCTAACAAAACATATTTTGGAATTAAGGACAAAAACTATGATATGTATATGTTTCATGTATATTGGATTTCTATCCATATGCATCATGCTTCAAAATGTTTAAATATCATGTTTTTGTATTTGGAAGAGTTTTGGACAAAACGTATTTTCTATTCAAAATCCAAGTTTTAGAAAATACAGTTTTTGGTTTTTGGTAAAAATGATAAGACACAAAAATAGTTCATATTGATTGATATTTGAGCTAAACTTCTACCACATGTTTATATATCAATGCAAATTGATAAAACTATTTTTGGTGATTTTTAGGAGTGTTAAAAGATTTTTCAAAATATTTTTAAACTGATTTTCTGATCCAGTTTTCTGTTCCAGACTTCAATCAATCGACTTATTCTCTGAACAAGTCGACTTGACCTGAAGTCGGTCGACCGGGTCGGTCGACCGACGTGCACAGATCTGTGCACGTTTGGAGACACTAGGACAGCCGACCGCTCGGGTCGACCGGGATGAGAGCAGAGCTCTCTGTTTGTTTGGGTCGACCGGGGCGGTCGACCGGTAGCAGCCAACGGGCAAAAATTGACCGTTGGGCGGTCGACCGGCCCGGTCGACCGGCAGTGTTATTTTGGCAAAATCTGCTGCCAACGGCTAGTTTCCAGATTTTCCTATAAATACCCCATTTGCAAGAGTTTTTTCTCCAAGATTTTTAGTGCGAATTTTTCCTACTCTCTGGTGCTTTCACAGCAATCAAAAGAAGTTTTTGAACTCATATTGAACAATCTATTTGGAGTTTTTGCTAGGGTTTGGAAAACCAAATAAAAGGATTTTTGGGAAAAGAGTTTTGATTGAACTTCTATATCTTGGTTTCAGTTTTTCCTAAGGATTTTTCTTTGTGATTTTGATTTCCATCCCATTGGTTTTCTCCACACTTGAGCTAAATCTACTATCTCATTCTATAGGATCTTTGTGTGGGAGAAGAGATTGTTTGTGGTTGCTTGTTTGAACCACCAAGTTGTAAACCCTCTATTTACTTTGCTTTGTGCTTTCCCTCTTGGGTTGAGGAGGGTGTTTGTGCAAGTGGTTTGTATCCCTCAAGTTGTGAGGTGATCCTTGCTTGGCTAGTGCTAATCCCTCAAGTTGTGAGGTGATTGTTTGTTGGTTGAAGTTGTGTGTAACGGTCCCAGTAATTTCTTATAATATTGAACTAATTCAATAATATTTCTTCGAAATTTCGGCAGCACCTCCCCTAAAATACAGACCATACCATACTACACCACAACAGATAAAGTCCACAATGGACACAACACTTCCAATAAAATATTTCGGCACAATTTGCCTACTTATCCACATAGTGAAAATAAAATCTTCTTACAAAATCTTGCATTAACCCATCAAACACCAAAAGAGTTACAATGTTCGTTCTTACAATACATCATACTTACCATAATATTGTCCAAGTCCTTCCATACATGAAGTTAAAGTTACTTGCCCAGTTTACATTCAAATAGCCACACATAAAGTTATACTTACATCCCCAACACCCAAAATCCCCTTTCGTGCATCAAGTTACCATATATAGATACAATACGCAGTTACAAAAGTAAGCAAAATATGAAGTAGACATTAATCACAAGTATGACATGAGAGGGTTCGATCACTCCATATCCAACAGATTTTAGAACCTACATTGGCTTCTTACCCTTGTCCAAACCTGAAATTTACAACATGAATAAAGACATGAGCTTGAAAGCTCAGTGAGTAAACCATCTAAAATCTACTAATCTAATTCCATATGTCAATTGGGTTTAAGTTGGTCCAGAAGTTGATTGAGTTGGTTTCCACTGTGCTATTACATATCCCTATTTTTAAGTTAGATGTCTCAACTACCATGAAAAATTTAATAAAGTTAATCACTATCATACTTTAGCACATAATAGAAATAAATATAGATAATTACATATCTGTTGTGGTGTAGTATGGTATGGTCTGTATTTTAGGGGAGGTGCTGCCGAAATTTCGAAGAAATATTATTGAATTAGTTCAATATTATAAGAAATTACTGGGACCGTTACATTGTGCCTCAAGGAGGAGGTTGTGTTTGTAAAGAGAGGAGTTGGGTACTCCTTGTGAGAGTTCTTTGTGGACTAGCTAGTGGATTAGAAATCCTTCGTGTGTCGAAGGCGGGGATGTAGAGCTGGGTGCTCGAACCTCGAAACATATCTTGTTGTTTGCGCTTGATCCATTGACTCTCTCTATCTCTCTCTTTACTTTGTGCCTTGCAACTATTCATATGTGCATTCATAATTGCTTGGCTTGGTTGTGTGTGCATCACTTGTTGATTGCACTTGAGTGTATTACATTAAGTTTTTAAATTCCGCATTTAGATCTTAGATTAGCCATATCACCTATTCACCCCCCCTCTAGGTGACTTTTCAATTGGTATCAGAGCTAGTGCTCCTGATATTTAGGTTTAACCACCTAGGAGTGAGATCTTGATTTGCTAATCTTCATTTGCATTGTTCATTTGCACTCATTTAGTTTGCTCTCATGGATAGCCCTCCTATGTTTGACTATATTAGACTTGATACTTGGAAGGCCAATATGAGTAGACATTTAAAAAGCCTAGGACATCTAGTTTATCAAGCCTCCACTATGGAATCATTCCCTAATAATAGCAAGCATAAAAAGGCTAATGCACTAGCACTTAGAGCACTTAGAGCATCTCTTAGTGAACATCTTTTACCGGTGTTTTATCGTTATGACTCTGCTTTTGCAGTTTGGAGCTTATTGACGTCTCCCGAGCTTCCAAGGATTATTAACAAGATGAGGAGATCCAAGAGAGAAAAGTCCGAAGAGCATTGCTTCATGGTCCAAGGGAATAACTCCCTTGAGGTACAATCGGACACTCAATTAGATGATAGCTCTAGTTCCTATTGCTATGGATGTTTAGAAGTTCAATCTTTAAACTTGGAACTTGCTCAAAAGCTTGAAAATTTATTGGAAAACACAATCTTTTGAAAGAGGACAACCTTGTTTTGAAAAATGAATTAAAGGATTTGTGCTCTAATTTTGAATTGATTTTGCAAGAAAAGGAAGAGATTGCAAGTGAACGTGACTCACTTAAATCTCAACTTGACCTTGCACTTAAAGAAATTGAAGATTTAAAAGGCAAAAATGATTGTGATGATGTTGTGAAGCACAATGAGATTTTATCTTCAAAATTGAATTTTACTTTTAAAGATAACCTTATTTTGAAAAATAAAATTGATTCAATTACAAAAGAATTGGATTTGGTTTTAAAGAAAAATGAATATTTGAAAATTGATATTGATTCTCATGTGCGCCATGCTAGTATAGCTTCTTCTTCTTGCACACCTATTGCATGCTCCACTTTATCTTCCACTATTGAAAAAGATATAAATATTTTGAAGATGAGTGTTGATAGTTTGGGCTCCACTTTGAGCCATTTGCCATGAACCACACTCGTTTGGAATCCTTGGTTCGTAAGAAACAAGTTCCAACTTTGCATGCACACCCTACACGGCATACACATGCTTTCCACGGACACAACCATGACACGTGCGCTCATGTGTACACATATACACATTGTGGTCGAAAAGGTCATCTTGCTAGATTTTGTTATGATCGTATTTATCATGAAAATTTAGCAACTAATCGTGTTTGGGTTAGAAAGGATACTAACCCCTATGGACCCAAAAGAAAATGGGTACCAAAAACTACCTCTTTGACTTTTGATGTAGGTGGGAGCTCTCGCATCACGTGAAAGTATTGGTGCCTTGAGGTGGATGCGTTCTAAGCCTAAAAGAAAACCATTTGGATGCTTCACTCTCAAGGGGATTTGGTGGAGAGGACCACCATTGGTTTGGAGAACTAGAGATGCACCTTCATCGATTTTGGTATCATTCTCTAACTCCCATTTTTATTTGCATGCTTTTCATGTTCATCTATTCATAGCATGTCTTGTTTTATTGTTCATTATGCTTATGTCATGTTTATTAGATTAGTGTTATACATGTTTAGTTACTTGAGACACCCATGTTTTATATGGATCTTATCTTTGTGTTCTCACCTTGTTTAGTACTATCATTATGCCCTGGATCTAATGTACATGCATATACATAATGATCATATGGATGTTTATGATTTTTGTTTTGTTGAATCATGTTTTATTGTTTCATGTTTAGTATGATATTTGCCATGTTTATTAGACTTATGCTTTACATGATTAGTTGTTGAGACACTCATGTTTAGTATGGACCCATATTTTGTGTTCTCTTTATGTTTAGCTATCATGTTAATCATAGATCTTATGCACATGTCTTTGTCATGCTAATCATATGGTTGACTATGACTTTTTGTTTTAATAATTCATGTTTTTGATTATCATGATCATGTTGATTGTTGACCCGTTTTATGCTTCATGTTTTTACTACTTGCTTGAATGATAGTTTTCATTAAGACTAGGATTTATACTTGTACAACTAGTGAGCTACAAATAGACCTTTATATATGTTTGTGCTTGAACGCTCATTTGTATTCACTCGATGTACTAGTATAGTCTAGTTTTGATGATTCTTGCATTTGACTTGTATTCATCATTTTACTTATTTTGTTTTAACTTCATGTATATGTCCATCTTGTCCAAACTATCATTTATACATATACATCCTTGACCCACGTGCCTTCATGCATATACTTTTGTAGACTCATTGTGTTTAGGATATGTATGTATTCTTTAGTTTGTACATGACATACATATGCCTTGAAGTTTAAATCATTTGGATGAATTTCATGTTTGCTATGGTGATTTCACATTTATGATAAATTTCATGTTTTTAAGATGATTCTGAGATGAAATTCATGTTTTCAATATTGAGCTTGATTGTCCATTTTCATGTTGATATGTTTCTCACAACACTTGTACACTCACCTTATTTAATGTTTTCTCATGACTTTGTTTTCATGAGTACAAATTGTGCTATATGGATTTTGAGTGTTTTAGTGCCATGTGGTTTACATGTGTCTTCATGAAAAATATTTTTGTTATTCCTTATTTAAAGAATCTCGTACTAGTTGATTCATATAACTAGTTGTGATATTCTTCCTTGGTAGTAGTTTTCAAACGTACTATATTTATAAACCTATTTTTGGAAACCCCTACCATCAACGGGTGGTTGGATGGGAGATCATGCTCATGTATGCTTTATAGTGAAAATCATAGTAAACTTGAACATGAAATGGGTGGTAGGTTATATGATGTATACCCTTGATCGTATTGTTGTTTCAATTGGTATCAATGAATTCTCTCAAATGGTATCAATATTGACATTTCTTGTATACTCATATATTTGTATGTATGTATGCTTTCTTTTCAAAGTATATCAATTTCAATTGGTATCTAATTTTCATACATATATATGTTTTATTTGTGCTTACTATATCCCTATATCTTTAAGCACAAATCTTGTTTATGATGATAAGCTTGAGACTCAACCTTGTTTCAATTGATTTAGTTTTCAATTGTTATCTTAATTCGAGCCTTATTATAGTTTTTATTGGTATTTCATAAAGGGGAGAAAATTTTGTATTGTTTCTTTCAATTGGTATTTAGTATTCCACTCCCTTACTTTATGATGGAAAATAATATTTTCAATTAGTATTAAAAATCTATGTTTAATTTCAATTGGTATCAACATTTATGTTTAGAAATTCAAATTTTGTTATGTTTAATTTTAATTGATATCAAAATTGTTTATTTACAATTGATATGGTATGTTGTTTACTTATCAATTTGTATCAAGATTCTTGTTTTTCAACTGGTATAGTTTCACTTTTATTTGGTATCAATATGCACTTCCTTGACACATTTTCTTCTAATTGGTATCATATTTGTGTTTAGACAAAAAGGGGAAGAACATCCCTTGTTTTTGATTCCGTGTTTTGAATATAAAAAGAATATGTTTTTATTAGTTTTGTAAATAAGGAGAAGAAGAATTCTTTTAATCGGTACATGTTTTTATTTTGTTTTTAACCCCTTTGTTGATGATTGACAAAAAGGGGGAGAAGAATTTGAGTTTATATGCATGTTTGCATATGCATGTTTTATGTTTTCAATGTTTTTATTATTTTCAATTGGTATCAAAAGCATTATTTAAAGAACATGTTTAGTTTTGTTTAGTTTTGGTATCAAGAGCTTGTAAAAGAGATCATTAGTTTTGTTTTGCATATATTGAGTTTAATTGGTATTTAGAGCATGTTTATGTGTTTAGTTTAATTGGTATCAAGAGCATGTTTTAGATCTTTATGTTTTATGCATGTTGATTACATTGCATATCTATTTGTTTATTCCTATGCATGAGTTAAGGGGGAGCTTCTTTGAAGCTAAACTTTAATCCATGCATATATAACTCCATGAGTTTTGTCATCATCAAAAAGGGGGAGATTGTTGGCCCAAAGGCCTTCCACTCTAGTTTTGATGATGATTAACTCATGTAGTTATGTATACTAATAATCTTGTGATTTTAGTTTCAGATCATTAATCAAGTTATTAGTTGGTGATTAGCTTCAACAAGATGATTTGGAAGCTACCCACATGGTGATTCAAGAGCCCGAGCGACAAGATTATATATTGCACTCTTTGGAGTCAAGCTCGGTGGATCACGAAGTTTTGGATCGAGTCGGCTTGGAGATTGCGCTCTACAAGAAGACATCGGTAGCATAATTTAGTTTTGTGTTTAGATCCAAATTGTAAAGATTAGAATAGTATGATATGCTCAAGTTCACAACACACACGTTTCATGTTTTGGTTTTCGGTTTTAGGTTTAACCGATCTTGGTTTTCATGAATAGATAGATTCAAAAAAAGTTTACTTGGTTTAATGTATATTAGATTTGTTCTATATACATGCATGCTTCAACTTCCTAGACAAACTTAGTTTTGACTTACTTATTCATGTGTTTTATGTTTTGGTATTTCTAACAAAACATATTTTGGAATTAAGGACAAAAACTATGATATGTATATGTTTCATGTATATTGGATTTCTATCCATATGCATCATGCTTCAAAATGTTTAAATATCATGTTTTTGTATTTGGAAGAGTTTTGGACAAAACGTATTTTCTATTCAAAATCTAAGTTTTAGAAAATACAGTTTTTGGTTTTTGGTAAAAATGATAAGACACAAAAATAGTTCATATTGATTGATATTTGAGCTAAACTTTTACCACATGTTTATATATCAATGCAAATTGATAAAACTATTTTTGGTGATTTTTAGGAGTGTTAAAAGATTTTTCAGAATATTTTTAAACTGATTTTCTGATCCAGTTTTCTGTTCCAGACTTCAATCAGTAGACTTATTCTCTGAACAAGTCGACTTGACCTGAAGTCGGTCGACCGGGTCGGTCGACCGACGTGCACAGATCTGTGCACGTTTGGAGACACTGGGACGGCCGACCGCTCGGGTCGACCGGGATGAGAGCAGAGCTCTCTGTTTGTTTGGGTCAACCGGGGCGGTCGACCGGTAGCAGCCAACGGGCAAAAATTGACCGTTGGGCGGCCGACCGGCCCGGTCGACCGGCAGTGTTATTTTGGCAAAATCTGCTGCCAACGGCTAGTTTCCAGATTTGCCTATAAATACCCCATTTGCAAGAGTTTTTTCTCCAAGATTTTTAGTGCGAATTTTTCCCTACTCTCTGGTGTTTTCACAGCAATCAAAAGAAGTTTTTGAACTCATATTGAACAATCTATTTGGAATTTTTGCTAGGGTTTGGAAAACCAAAGAAAAGGATTTTTGGGAAAAGAGTTTTGATTGAACTTCTATATCTTGGTTTCAGTTTTTCTCAAGGATTTTTCTTTGTGATTTTGATTTCCATCCCATTGGTTTTCTCCACACTTGAGCTAAAATCTACTATCTCATTCTATAGGATCTTTGTGTGGGAGAAGAGATTGTTTGTGGTTGCTTGTTTAAACCACCAAGTTGTAAACCCTCTATTTACTTTGCTTTGTGCTTTTCCCTCTTGGGTTGAGGAGGGTGTTTGTGCAAGTGGTTTGTATCCCTCAAGTTGTGAGGTGATCCTTGCTTGGCTAGTGCTAATCCCTCAAGTTGTGAGGTGATTGTTTGTTGGTTGAAGTTGTGCCTCAAGGAGGAGGTTGTGTTTGTAAAGAGAGGAGTTGGGTACTCCTTGTGAGAGTTCTTTGTGGACTAGCTAGTGGATTAGAAATCCTTCGTGTGTCGAAGGCGGGGATGTAGAGCTGGGTGCTCGAACCTCGAAACATATCTTGTTGTTTGCGCTTGATCCATTGACTCTCTCTCTATCTCTCTCTTTACTTTGTGCCTTGCAACTATTCATATTGTGCATTCATAATTGCTTGGCTTGGTTGTGTGTGCATCACTTATTGATTGCACTTGAGTGTATTGCATTATGTTTTTAAATTCCGCATTTAGATCTTAGATTAGCCATATCACCTATTCACCCCCCCCCCCCTCTAGGTGACTTTTCACGTTCACCCCATGAGAGCTCTATAAATAGCCCCGTCGCTATGAGGGACAAGAGACACAGAAGGAGAGGAGATCATACAGACGCACATATAGACAGAGAGATAGAGAAGGAAAGAGAGTCCAACTCTTCAGTTAACTTGTTGTGTTCAAGTTAATCTTTGCCTACTATCTCTTTGAGATTTCCGGTCGACAGAGCTGTGTTACTCTGTCCACCATCCAAAGAGAAGATCCCCAGAAGTTCTCGACGTTCACCCGGTCAACGGAAAACAAGATTCACTTTCCATCGCCACTTGAAGAACCCAGCACTAAACAAATGGGAGATTCAAGACTCAACATCTCCCCTCCCTTGTAGTCGGGGTATTAGTTTGTTGTAATCTTTCTACTGATCCAAGGAAATTTTACACCAAATCTCTTCCCCGCACCGTACAAGTATTCTTTGTTAACCTAAACGCACTCTAATCTCAGTCTTAAGATTAATTTAGACGTCTCAGATGAAAGACTTGGACTGTCCTCTAACATTTAGGCAAATGAGAGGATCCGAATTCGGGATTCCAATTGTTTTAATAATTGAGTTCCTATTAACCTCTAAGAATTTCCTGGGGCATAAGAATTGTGATTTTAACCAATCCTTTGTTTTGTCGTCTTCTGCTCTTTTCTATTTTTTTTTTTGGATCGAAAAGAGCCTGAGAGTGGCCATGGCGGTCTTTGCGTCAGAGGACAGATCGGGGACAGAGAGAGAGGAGAGGAAAGAGACAAAAGTTTCAAAAGTGAGAGGGAACCATTACTTATATTTGTGGCATGTGAATGTCACGTGACCTAGAAGTTTTATTAGCCTTTATTTTTTTTCCATAGTATTTTATTTTGATTTTATCTTTTTATGAACAGAGGTTGAATCTTGAACAAAACTTTTATTGCGCGAAGCAGGGAAGTTAAAACATGGGGGCTATGAGTCGAGATGCCAGCGGTACACTAAACATGAGAGAATGGGTTTAGGGATTTTATATTTTCTTGTCCCTGCTAAGTGGTATATGTGAGCTGAGCTTGAATTCAGATAATTTTGAGAACCTTGAATTCACTGTTCTGAGGTTGGTTTGACAATCCTTTTAAAACACAAAGGATATCATGCTAAAAGAATCTGTAAGAATCTTTTTTTTTTTTTTGGTCTATGCATGCATTAAATTTAAGTCTATTCAAAATAGAAATAAAAGAAGAGATTCAAACAAATAATACTACATGTATCATTATAGAATGATAATATTTTGCACTGAGAAAAAAATTTTAAGCTTTAAATTCTTCTTGCATCAAGTTTTAGTAAACTCTTCAACAAAAAGTAATAATAATAACACTCAGCCTCAAGTAAGAGTACTTAAATTTTTATTATTATCTAAGTTAAACTCTATTAGCTGAATTTATATTCAATTCTAGTGAACCAGTAACTAAATTTAATAAATGTTTGAAAATATATATTAATATTTTGATGATATATCGATCAGTTAATCAGTATTGGAGGTGTGCGAGTATCTGTATTTGAAGGTAATGCCAGACGGTATATAACAAACTGACCAATTTCGATCAAAATTTTGATATACTATAGATATTACTTGTATTTGTATTTGAAGGTAATGCCAGACGATATACCACTTAACTTATATATATATTAATAAGTTTAATAACTAATTTATTCTTAATATATTTTATATAGATTATAAGTATCTTAAAGTTATTAATATATATATATAGGTATATATATATACATATATATAGGTATATATGTATATATAGGTATATATATACATATATATAGGTATATATGTATATATAGGTATATATATACATATATATAGGTATATATGTATATATATAGCTATATATATACATATATATATATATATATATATATATATATATATATATATATATAAAGGTATATATATATATATAGGTATATATATAGGTATATATATGTACATATACATAGGTATATATATAGGTATATATATATATACATATATATAGGTATATATATAGGTGTGTATATATATATATATATATATATATATATATATATATATATATATATATATATATATATATATAATATATATATATATATATATATATATATACACACACACACCTATATATATATATATATATATATATATATATATATATATATATATATATATATATATATATATATATATATATATATATATACACACCTATATATATACCTTTGTGTTTGTGAATTCTTACTCTCTCTTAACTCTACTCTCTCTTTACTTGCACTCTATATTGCTTACTCTTTTTGCAAGTATTTATTTTGTTGTATTTACTAATTGCTAGGTTGCTAGCAAGTTATTTTAATTCCACATTATTTTTCATTTAGTACAGCCATCACCTATTCACCCCCCCTCTAGGTGATTTTCAATTGGTATCAGAGCCTAACCCTAGTTTTTGGTTTAACCACCTTAGGGAGATCCTCTTTATTTGGCTATATTCATTTGTTGCATCTATTATTTGTTTGTGCACTAACTTGTTTTCATGGCATCACACGACTTCTCTAGCATCAAGTCCCCACCAAAATTTGATGGGTTGAACTTTCCCATTTGGAAGGTCAAGATGAACCTATTTCTCAAATCCCTCGGAGTTAGAGTTGCTAAGGCCATAAGCAAGGAATTTGTAGAACCTCACGGTGATGAGGATACATGATCCGACACAACTGCCAAGGACTATGAAGCAAATGCCAAAGCCCAATATGCACTCACACAAGCACTTAATGATGATCTTTCTCGTGTAATAAATTATAAATCTGCCTTTTAAGTTTGGAACGATCTCATAATTACTCACGAGGGAACGTCTCAGGTCAAAAGATCCAAAATTGACTTGCTTTATTCTCAATATGAGAATTTTTATAAGCTTGAGAATGAATGCATTGATGAAATGCTCACTCGGTTCACCAAAATCACTAACGGTTTATCTTCTTTAGATGACAAGATTGATAATGACCAAAAGATCTGAAAGGTCATTAGAGCTCCTCACAAATCTTGGGAAGTCAAGGTAACTACCCTCAAGGAGCTCAACAATAGAGAGGAGATGGACTTCTCCAGCTTCATTGGTAATCTCAAATCCATGAGATGGAAATGAAGGTGAGAAGAAAGGGAGGCTCCAAAGAAGAAAGCAATAGCTTTCAAGGCGACTCCATCCTCCTTTAATGAAGATGAATCATCGGAAGACAATGATGAGGACTTTGCTATGCTCATTAGAAAAGTGGGCAACATGTTCTACAAGAAGGGAAGACAAAGCAACTTCCGAAGTGGAAGATCTCAAGGAAGACTTGAAAAGAAGAAGGAGGAGACGGGTCCTTACTTTGATTGCAAAAGGACAGGACATCTAATTGCGGATTGCCCCTCGCTACAAGCCACAACCTCCTAGAACATGCATAAGAAAAAGAAAGCAATGGTGGCCACATGGGATGATTTGGAGACGAAATCCGAAGAGGAGATTGACACCGCACACATGTGCTTCATGGCACACGGTGATGAAGCTTCAAAGGTAAATCTTGAAATTTCATTAGAAGATGATGATTTAACCATGGATGAATTGGCACAATTTTTTGAAGAACTTCAAAATAGATATGAAATTTTCCTTGCTTAAAACAAAAAATTGAAAAGGAAAATGATCTTTTAAAGAAAAAATTTGAAATTGCTTTAAATGAGAAAAATGATTTATCAAAATCTTTTGAAAAAATGAAAATTGTTTGAAAAATACAAAACTACTTATAAGGGTAAAAGCCCAAATATCACTTGTAATAAAAATGAATTTTTAAATATTCAAAAATGCATTGAGGTTTTGGACATAACATTGAAAAGGTGTGCTTTTGATATGAACAAGTTTGCTTCTGTGTTTCCAAAGGGAAAAACCCAAAGGAAACACACTTCTCATGCATCTAATACACATCAACACAAGTATGCTTTTATGTATGGCAAAGTATATACTTGTGCATATTGCGGCCGCAAAGCCCATTTGGTTAAATTTTGTTATGTAAAACTAAATATGCAAAATAAGAATGTTTGGGTTCAAAAAAGTACTAACCCCATAGGACCCAAAAAGATTTGGGTACCAAAGAATACACCAAATTTGATTGATACAGGTGTGTCGTCCTCCTCCATAAATTAGGGAGAGATGGTGCCTGGGTGGTGGATGCATCGAAGCTAAACGAATCAACCGTCACTTGCATCACTATCAAGAGGCAACTATTTTAGAGATTGCCCGTGGTTTAGTAACTTCTCCTCTTGAGTATTTTATTTTTAGTAAAATCTTTGCATGTATAGGGTAAGCTAGTTTTTTTTTGGTAATATACCCTAATTGTGTAGACTTGCATATTGTTAGCCATGTATCTTGCCTAGATTTGAGCTAGTCTACTTAGTTTGATTTTATTTTCATATTAGCCCTGTTTTGATGTCCATATGTAGAGTATTCTTTAAAATATTTTTGTATCTATATGCAGATTGTCAAATATGAATATTTTATTTTATATTTTAATCACATTTAAGCAAATAAATAAAGATAGTAATTGTGCACAGATTAGTCTCTAACTTTGCATAATTTTCATCACATTCTCACATTTATTTGATAATAAATTCTGTTAATAATACCTTACTTGCTTGATCCTAGGTTCATGGTGTGCAAATGAAGAAGAAGACCTAAATCACCATTTAATTGGTGATTAAAAGCCTATTATCATAGCCATTGACCTAGGAGGCTGATTTCGTCAAAACCAGGGGCTGCAAACCAGAAACCGGGCACAGGACCTGACAGGGAACTGAAAGAACCGCGCGCGGCTCGAAGCGCCGCGCGCGCGGCCACCAAGGGGCCGCGAAAACGTGGCCCAAGCCGTGTTTCCGCGGCCGTACGGCCGCGGCGCGCGACGCGTTTTGGGCCAGGGTTTGTCCCCTGGCCCCTTGTTCCCCTGATGCCTATAAATACCCCCCTGGGGTTTTTGAGCAGGAGATATGCAGAGTTTTAGGAGTAGTTTTCATTCCATGTTGTAGTTTAGGGTAGTTTAGTTTAGGTTAGTTCCTCTTCTTCCATTGTATTTTCCATTTTGTAGATCTTGTAATAGGGAGAGAGAGTGGTTCATGCTTGGAATGCAAGAGTGCTTGTAATAGAAGGTGACAATCTATGAAAGGTGCTCTCTTTATCTCTCTATGTTTTCTTCTCTCTAATCTCTTTTACATGTGTAGCTAACTTTTCTCTCATGGCAACTAACTACTAACCACTAACTTGCTAACTTCTTTTATGATAATCCACATGAATCTAATAGCCTCGATTTGGCCTTGCTCTTGCAAGAGCCATTGATGGCTCATGATGAAGGATCTAACACTCTAACTTCCTAACCACTAACAAGCTAACATTACTTTACTCCATGCTTATTTTTCTATAGTATTGATGGTTTAATTGTAGCTTAAACTTGTTTGTTGAGTTGGGTTGTGATGAGTTACATATGGGCCATGCTTTGAATTGCTCTTGAACCAAGGACTAGTGATGGCCAATGATACATGTGAGGCAACTATCACTAAGAGGTTAGCATGTTAGTGGAGTCATTAGTAGTTAGTGCCATGAGTTTTCTTTTTTTTTTTCACTTTGTTTTAGAAATACAACAAAAACCACAATACATTCTTTTCAATATTTCCCACTTCTTTGTATTTCACCGTACCTCTCTTTTCATTCTTTGTTTTCTTTTCTTTTGATTCTTTAAAACTTTGAAGAACTTTTAACATACACGTGAATCAACCGGTAAAGCTTCTATCGCCTCCCGTCCTTGTGGATTCGACTCGTTTTAGCCTCTATGCTATAACGGAAGTATCGAGGAAGCCAAAGCACACACACTTTAAATCTTGATTTCAAAACATACACTTTTTGTGCGCGGTTTTCCCCCGATCAAATTTTGGCGCCGTTGCCGGGGATGGGAACGGTTTGATTTCACATTTTTGTTAACTTTCTTCTTTGTTTTTTGGTGTGCAGGTTAAAGTTTAGCATTGCAGAAGCCACACTTGCTCAAGTGTGGTTGGGTAATTTCTTGTACATTCATATATTCTGCTGCTAATTTTTGTTTATACCACCTGTACACTGTAAATAATTTTAAGAATTAAAATACGGAAATTGGATGCTTTAAAAACGGTTTAGACATTTGCATCTAGGCACGTGTCAATTTTCATTCCAATATACTGTATTTTATTCTTGTGTTGTTGTGATATTGATAAGAGGTGTACATATGGCATTGCATATAGCATAGGACAAACACTTCAGTGATTTACTCGCTTTTTTGTGTTCATCTTATCTATATTGCACACTTGCACAAATTAAACTTAAGGGCAACACCCAATACAACATAAGGTGGGGAAGTTATTACCCTCCCTTAGCCCAAAAATCACCTCCCCACTCACACAACCCAAGCCTTAATAAAAATTGCTAGACGTTGGCCCCTAGGGACATCTCGGACTCATTTAGGAGATTGACCTAAGGGGGAAGTTGTTAAAATTTGACTCTTGCTAAATCGGTGTCTAAGGTTGGGGATTGAGAGGCGAAACCTCGAAGAACAGTGGTTTGGCATAATTAGGCCCGTTGCTCCGGCACAGATACCTCCCACTGATCTTGCCCCTACCTGGCCGATTAACTCGTGGTCAGCTTCCGACAATATACCCCCGTGGACAGTCTAACCAGTTAGGAGTCGTCTAGGTCTAAGTCAACCCTAGCATAGGCTTGTTTTCTTTTTCTTTTTCTTTGTTGTTTGTTTGTTTGTTTTTCTTTTTTTTTGTGATATGGATTTTAATAACAACAATTCTTTCAATTATAATATGAATCCATATTTCACCCCGACCTCATTTGACTCGGATAACTCTGATCCGGCAATGTACAACATGAACCAACCATATATGCCAGATTGGGATTATCCGAATCAATATGACCCATATCCCCAACCATATGACCATAATTTTCAAAATAATTTCAACTCTTCACAGAGTTCATGGGGATTCTCCTACCCCGAGTCCAATTTTCAACCATCTTGTCCACAATTTTTACAATATTCGTTCCCCAATTTTGATTCATATACTCCTTTTCCTGAACCACCAATTAAAGAAAAATCATCATTGGAAAGGAGTATCGAAGAGTCCCTACAACAAATGCAAAATTTGCTCAATTCACAATCCTTCCCACATCAAACTCCACATACTCCTTTTCTAGAGCATCCCATTGAAGAAGAATCTGAACTAGAAAAGCGTTTGGAAGTCTTTTGTAAAAGAATGCAAAACATGTTGGACTCATCATCTCAACCAAATTTTCAAGAGTCCCACTCATCTTTTCCAGTCTCACCAATTCAAATGAACAAACTTCAATACTGGACTTGAGTATGGAACCCTTGCGTGAGTCCGAGCAGCAACCGCAAAATCCGATGGACTCACAATTTCACCACAATTTCCAAAATCAACTTCCATACTCATATTTTCAAGAACCAATTACAAAGAGTATGGAAGACATGATTCTGAATCCAAATTCTGTTACACGGCCTATCAGTAGGTTAGATTCACTTTTGAGCGAATTGATCAATGAGAGCGAGGAAAGCCTTTCTTGTCAACCTTTGACCGATTCTTATATCCCTAACTCTACTGATTGGACCCATGAATCATGTCATTTTGGAAATCCAGCTTCAATTTCAGAACATACATTTGAACTTGACCAATCTCCAAGTTATGAAAGTCGCCTGGACATTTTGGCAAGTTATCCCTTCCCTGAAATTGAAATCGAACCTGAATGTGATCCTGAACTTCCTGTTGGGAACTCCATTTCACTTTTTGATTCAATAATGATCCCGATATCCTTACCAGATTTTTTCTCTATTCCAGAGTCAACATTGAATCCTGTACCAGTATACCGTGAAATGGAATCACCAATCTCTTCTGATCACACTTCATTAATGGGGACAGTGTGTGAACATCAATTCTTTGGTCTGGACCCTATTTTTGAACCAATTTTGACTCTCATTGTTGACTCTCGACTTGATCTGAGTCAACTTTCCGAGTTGGTATCGGTTTTTGTTCCTGTTCCATTTGAGTCCAAATCAATCATCTCTCAAAATCACACTTCATTGTTGGACAAGAATGTTGACAAAAATGACTCAGTAATTATTTTTGAAAATTGGAAATTAGATGGGGATAAATTTTTAAATAAGACCATTCAGTCCATCATTCTTTTACTGGGTCATATCAGAGGGTCATTGGTGGGTTCCTGCAAGATCCACGTTTTTTTGATTGGGCCGCAACGCTTGGCCCAATCAGACCACCACCAGAGCCACCCCCTTGAGGTAATCTACCTTCCCTCTCCATTTGTTTCATGTATATACACATTCATGATGCATTGAGGACAATGCGTGAGATAAGTGTGGGGGAGGGTTTACTAACATAGTTAGTTTTACATTTTCTTTCTTTTTCACTTCTTTTAAATAAAAATATAAAAAAAAAATTTAGAAACTCTTTTTACAAAACTTTTTGAAACAAGAAAAATAGTTTTGATTTATTTTTAAGAAAATTAAGATTATCTTAGGAAATAGGAAGACCTAAAATTATGAAATTTTAAACCGAGTCAAAATAATATATCTTGTTTAAATTTTAGGATAAGAAAGTAAGATTGAAAAGATAATTTGATCTTGAATTTTTTAACATAGATTTATGCACTTCACACTTATACAATTTTTGGGATTAAAACAAAGACTAGAAATGCCATAACAATATATCAAAAAAAAATGATGAGAAAAACCACTTAGTGAAGTTAGGTAATTATGCCTCAGGAAGCATGATTATTCATACCTAAAACGGTGGACAAAAATAAAAATAATCCCTTTAGTTTTGTGGCCTTGTTTACTTGAGTACTTAAGTCCAAGGGATGTTTTCTCATCTGGTGCCCTAAGACCATCTGGTTTGGGAGTCACCGGCTAAAGGCTCACTACTAGGGTAAATAAGAAAGCCTAAGAAGACTAAGGAAAAAAAAAATATATATATATATATATATATATATATATAATATACATTAAATAAATGGAATGAAAGTTTGAGTCGATATCCCAAAATCTCCACAGTTCACAAAGTGCATATTTTTCTAAGAATTTTATAAAAGATCAAAGAGTCAATTCAATTTTAAATTCTTACATTTAATTTATTACAAGATTTTTTACATTTTGACTTAGTTTAAGAAAGAACAATTTCTGGTTAACCTCTGACCTTGGATCACTTATATTTTCACAAAAATATTTCAACACGTTTCTCTATTTCAAAATGCGTTTTAAAAATACTAACATTTAATTTCTTTCTTTATGGATTTTGTGGGTGTAATCTGCTGAAAACCCTCAGGAGACAAAACTCCTCCTCTAGGGGAAACTTAGAGGTTTAATGGCTTGTTGCACATGCTCAGTGCAATCGCGTCACCTGCGAAAGTGGTGTAATAATTCCTTAGTTTTTTGTTTTGCTCGGGACGAGCAAAAGATAAGTGTGGGGGTGTGATTAGTCTCTAACTTTGCATAATTTTCATCACATTCTCACATTTATTTGATAATAAATTCTGTTAATAATACCTTACTTGCTTGATCCTAGGTTCATGATGTGCAAATGAAGAAGAAGACCTAAATCACCATTTAATTGGTGATTAAAAGCCTATTATCATAGCCATTGACCTAGGAGGCTGATTTCGTCAAAACCAGGGGCTGCAAACCAGAAATCGGGCACAGGACCTGACAGGGAACTGAAAGGACCGCGCGCGGCTCGAAGCGCCGCGCGACGCGTTTTGGGCCAGGGTTTGTCCCCTGGCCCCCTGTTCCCCTGATGCCTATAAATACCCCCCTGGGGTTTTTGAGCAGGAGATATGCAGAGTTTTAGGAGTAGTTTTCATTCCATGTTGTAGTTTAGGGTAGTTTAGTTTAGGTTAGTTCCTCTTCTTCCATTGTATTTTCTATTTTGTAGATCTTGTAATAGGGAGAGAGAGTGGTTCATGCTTGGAATGCAAGAGTGCTTGTAATAGAAGGTGACAATCTATGAAAGGTGCTCTCTTTACCTCTCTATGTTTTCTTCTCTCTAATCTCTTTTACATGTGTAACTAACTTTTCTCTCATGACAACTAACTACTAACACTAACTTACTAACTTCTTTTATGATAATCCACATGAATCTAATAGCCTCGATTTGGCCTTGCTCTTGCAAGAGCCATTGATGGCTCATGATGATGGATCTAACACTCTAACTTTCTAACCACTAACAAGCTAACATTACTTTACTCCATGCTTACTTTTCTATAGTATTAATGGTTTAAGTGTAGCTTGAACTTGTTTGTTGAGTTGGGTTGTGATGAGTTACATATGGGTCATGCTTTGAATTGCTCTTGAACCAAGGACTAGTGATGGCCAATGATACATGTGAGGCAACTATCACTAAGAGGTTAGCATGTTAGTGGAGTCATTAGTAGTTAGTGCCATGAGTTTTCTTTCTTTTTCACTTTGTTTTAGAAATACAACAAAAACCACAAATACATTCTTTTCAATGTTTCCCACTTCTTTGTATTTCATCGTACCTCTCTTTTCATTCTTTGTTTTCTTTTCTTTTGATTCTTTAAAACTTTGAAGAACTTTTAACATACACGTGAATCAACCGGTAAAGCTTCTATCGCCTCCCGTCCTTGTGGATTCGACTCGTTTTTGCCTCTATGCTATAACGGAAGTATCGAGGAAGCCAAAGCACACACACTTTAAATCTTGATTCCAAAACATACACTTTTTGTGCGCGATTTTTCCCCGATCATGCACCTCAACTCTTATCTAGAGCAATGATGAGGAGAAGTTTAGAAACCGTAAAGGGTATTCGGCTTCAATATCTCAATTTATTGCTTAAATTATGAGTTAAATATTAAAAAATTTATATTGTCAATTTAATAATAATAATTTAAAATATTTTTTGTTTTTCATGCTGATAAGATTTTTGGTATAATTCCCTTAATTTATGAGTAAAATCATACCAAGAAAAATTATCTTTCAAAAACTTTAAAATCATATTTTTAAAAATGGATTTTTGGACCGTTCCGGTCGACCAAGTTAACCAGGCATGGGACCGGTCGACTGGGCGGTCGACCGACATAGCCTGGCAGTCAAAATAAAAATTTTGGCTCGAAGCCGGTCGACCGACTGAAACCGACTTTGGTCTCGGTTTGCCCTGGTCGACCGGGCAGTCGACTGAAGTTCGGGTTTGCTGTTTTACCCGGTTTTGTATAAAACCCTAACTCCCCATATTCTTCTCATTTCATCTCTTTCCATCGACTTCTCTTCTTCTTCTATTCAATTCCCTTCACCCCCAACCCTATACAACCCTTCCTAATCCTTTCCACTCCAAAATTTCTCCAATAAAATTGGTTAAAAACCCTTTCAGCCTTCTGATCTGCTACTTTCAGGGAATTTATTTGGGATGGTATAACATATTTTCTTCCTAAATCTCTTTAAATTCCTTAGTTTTTCTAGTTAATCTATCTTTTTTCGTGCCATAATCTAGATTATTGTCTCAAATATGTCCAAGAGATCAAGATCTGAGATGGGAAAAACCCCTGAGTCCTCTTCAAACCCCTTTGTTTCTCAAAATGCATCTCATAGATTTTCTATCATCCATAACAAGCCTATAATCTCTGGTAGAACTGTGGTGCTTGCTGATTTTGAGCACCTTAATCTAGCTGCAATTCTTAGTACAAGTTCACTTGAGCACTTTGTCACTCTCAAAGAACCTGTATACCCTGAGCTTGTACACTATTTCTTCTCTAACCTCTCTTTCCAGAACAATCACATAAGGTCTAGAGTTTTGGGTAAAGATATCAACATTTCCTTGAAAAATTTGTCCATCTACTACACCTCTCCTGTGAGGGAGTAGACATATACAATAGAGATTTACATGATTCTGAGTATCCTGACGGTGAGTCTACTCTCACCGCTTCTTTGTTGCTCCATGATGATGATACCCTGCTCTCATTAGGAATAAGTAGGTGAAATATTATACTCTCACCCCCAAGTCCTATCTAATATAATTTACCTCCTGTCAAAATTAGGAGAGTATAGTCATGCTAGGGGTTCTGCTCTACTTCTGATCTATTGCCGTCTGAAAGCCATTAGAATCAACATTCTCAAACTCATCATTGATTATATGGCATCTGATCATCTCTTGATTTCAAACTGGCACTTGCCTTTGGGATGCTTATCACTCGCCTTTTGAAGCAACTTAAGTTTGATCTCTTCACTGAACGGTCCATCGAACCGTCAGTCGATATCAACAACACTCTTCTGAAGAGGATGCATGCTAGGGAGTATGCTCCTGCTCCTCAGGCCCCTTTTATCATTCCAGTTGTTGCTTCTGGATTCTTTTCTGCATCTTTTGCTTCTTTTGATCCATATCTAACCCTTTCTGCTCAACTTCGGGAGCATAACCTGAGTATGTCCTCTCACTTCCAACGGCTAGAGCAGAGAGTTGACAAACATTTGTGTAAGATCACCTAGAGGGGGGGGTGAATAGGTGATGGCTAATCTAATGGTCACTTGTGAATAATTAATGCGGAATTAAAACTAAGTTGACCAAATTAAACTTCTTTTAATTAAACACTTATGTATAACCAAGAGTGTTGCCGAATTCCCCTTGCGAGGCTCTGGACAAGCTCCTCTAGATTCCCCTTGAATGGGTTGAGGTGCCGCGTTGGCTCTCTTGGTTGAATACTAGTGTTAACAACAATCCCACGCAATTATATATCAATTAAGCACAAGGGTATATATCATGCATATATAAGATGAACACAATAAATTGAATGCAAGATATAAAATAGAGACAAAAGAGAAAGAGGGAAGAGTAAGCAATCGCAAACACAAAGGGTTTGTTTCGAGGTTCGAGCACACTTGCTCTACATCCCCGCCTTCGACACACGAAGGATTTCCACTATGCAAGATCCCACCGGATCTCTCCTCGGTGCCGTACACCTACAAACCCTCGACTCCCAAGTCCCGTACACACGCAAGTCCACCGACTCGCCGAGGCCGTACCTCTAACCACCAAGAGTTCACAACCGAACTCCAACCACCAACAACGAGCACACTTGCCCGTTTCCTCAAATACAAAGAAAATCTCTTTGATGATCACAACACTTGATCACCTAAAGAGCACTCTCACTACAACACACCTATAGGAATATCTAGCAATGGAAAGCTCAAGTGTGGTGTGAGAAAAGCAAGGAAAGACTATGGTGAAAAACTCAAAGAATCACTTAACACTCTCTTGATAAAAACTCTTCCTTTTGATTGGAAGTATTTGCACTAAAATCTTGTGGAGAAACTCTTCTAAAAGTATCAGAAAATCTGCTCAAGAAGTCTCAAAAATCTTCTACCTAAAACAAGTGACAAGACCCCTTTTATAGGGCTGCCAGAAAATAGAGCCGTTGGGCTCCTGTCAGTGCTGTCGGTCGACCGCCGGTCGACCGGCCAACGGTCATTTTTCTGACCGTTGCAGCCACCGGTCGACCGGCTCGGTCGACCGATAACCTGGAATGAACTGTCGGTCGACCGGCCCGGTCGACTGATATTTCCAGAGAGCAAAGTTCTCTTGGTCGGTCGACTGACCCGGTCGACCGGCCACTGTGCTGACAACATGCACAGGGCTGTGCACATCGG
This sequence comes from Agave tequilana, assembly GCA_038442645.1. Lineage (NCBI taxonomy): Eukaryota > Viridiplantae > Streptophyta > Magnoliopsida > Asparagales > Asparagaceae > Agave > Agave tequilana. The sequence continues at coordinate 34,981 of JAVJIF010008878.1, read as the reverse complement.
TCGACCGGACCGGTCGACCGGTTTGGCCTGTCAGCCAGTTTCCAGGTCAGAAAACAGGATTTAAAAATCTTTTATAAAATCCTAAAAATACATAGAAATTCTACAAAAATAGTTTTACCAATATACTTGAAAGAACAAACATGCTTGCACAAAATCAAGACATGTTATATATGTTTTGGTCTATTTTTGTAACTTGGAAATATTAGCTTAATAACTAAAATGTATTTTTCCAAAAACATGTTTTTCCAAACTTGTTTTTCTAAATCTTCATCAAATACAAAAACAAGATATTTGAGTTCATTTTAAAGCATAGTGTGTATGGATATGATCCACTACACAATCAATAAGAAATATCTATGTTTTTGATATAAATCTCTAATCAGATTTTGGTTTAAAGATATGAACTATGAAATACCAAAATCCAAAGTTTTTATATTTTGTCTCAAAGAAAATCTTTTACTAAATAAAAATTCTTTTCTAAAAAGAAATCTTTTATGAAATCAATTAAATCAAGAGTTCTATCAAGAGTGTGTGTGTGTGATATAACTTGAGCAATCCACCAACTATCTATCCTTTACATTTTTACTAAAACAAAAATACAAATTCTATACCTAGACACAAGTCTTCAACTTCTTGAAGTCTTCACTTGAAGCTTCACATCATCTTGACTTGGTCCAAGCTTGATCCAAAGCTTCTTGGATCACCACATGCAAGCTCCAAATCTTGTTCTTTTATCCTTTGTTGAGCTATGCACCTACTAAGATCTTGATCATGAATCTGTCACTAATTAAACACAAGATCATTAGTAACTATAACTACATGAGTTGATCATCATCAAAACTAGGGTGAAGGGCCTTTGGGCCAACAATCTCCCCCTTTTTGATGATGACAAAACTCATGGAGTTATATATGCATGGATAGTAAAGCTTCAAAGAAGCTCCCCCTTAACTCATGCATACCAAATAAATACAAGATATGGCAATAAAAGCACATGACATGTATGCAATGTAGGAGATGCAATCATATAGATCAAATCATAAATCAAATCTTTTGCTCCTAATTGCAAGACAACATATATGCATAAATACAAATCTTACTCCCCCTTAAGCAAGGGACCAAATACTTCTCCCCCTTAAGCAAGGGACCAAATACTTCTCCCCCTTAAGTAAGGAAATCATGAAATCATGCATATAAAATCACAAATTCTTCTCCCCCTTTTTGTCAATCATCAACAAAGGGTTCAAAGAAAAAATACATCAAACAAATTTTTCTCCCCCTTTTTGTTAAAAACAAAGAGATCAAGGAGGGGTAAATACAAATCAATCAATAAAATTTATATGCGATATAAATTCATGAAGAGGAAGACGTTAAGTTAGCTTCCCGACACATATACATTACATGAAAGAGGGATGACAAGCCCTAATTCACATAACGTATAATATGTCATGCATAAGAGGAGATGTGAAGCTCCCCCTACACACGTATATCATGAAAAGAAGAGTTGTCAAGCTCCTCAAATTATAATATACTCAACATGAATCTATATGTAGAAGAGATGTTAAGCTCTCCTTGCATATAGACAATACAAATCAAAAATTTTGAATTTTTTCTTTATCAAAACAAAATTTTAACTTTTTCTTAGTAACAACAAATTTTGAGATATCAATTGTAAAATAATCAAATTTTGAATTTTTGATACCAATTTCAAAACACAATGCATGAGCTTGAAGATAAATAAGATTTGAAGTAAGCTTAGCATTAACAACTTTGTGCTTTAAAAATATAAGTCCATTTAGATACAAGCACACAACAAATCATATATATGTATGAAGAACTAATATCAATTGAAGGTGATACATACATATATGGGAAAGCAAAAATATGAGTATATACATAAGAGGTCAAATTGATACCAATTGAAAATATCCAATGATACCAATTGAAAATTAAGCTTAAGTGTATATATCATATAATCTACCACATGAAGAAGTCGAACTAGTTAAATGAAGGTGTTTAACAACTAGTACGGAATCCTTCAATCAAGGAATAAGTCAAAAGTTTTTCATGAAATATGCATAAATCACAAGGCACTAAGACACTCTAATCCATAAAGTCCATATTTTCAAAGATGAGTGTACTAATGTTATGTGAAACATGGCATCATGAAAATTGCAATAAAACTCAATATTCCTTAAAATCATAAATTTTGAAAATATGAAAATCATCACAAATTTTAATATATGAAAATCATCAAAATTATATTTCATAGCATATGTATGTTTTGACAAGACATTAAGTATACATACATATCCCCAAACTACAATTGAGTCCTTATATATAGATTTGCATTAAAGGCAAATGACTCAAGGGTTATCCATGTATATTTTAATATTTTGGCAAAAAGAAACTTATACATGAAATGAAATCACATGATCATAACATAAATCCAAATGGGAATACAAGTTTAAGAATGTAATGATCATCAACATAAGGCTATACTAGTACATCTAATAGGTTCAAATACGCATTCAAGTACACATATCAATAGATTTATTTGTGCCCATAATATGTTCAAGTATAAATCCTAGTGTTGATAGAAATTAACATTTAAACTAATATTCAATACAATGTAGCATCAAAAATTTTGAAATCACAAAAGAATTTATCCATAAAAATAGGATCATGTGCATCAATTGAAGAATAGATAACTAGTTTAAATGGATTTTTGACAAACTAGTTAAAGATCCTTCAAAAAAAAATCATATGTTTTTCATGAATAATACTAAATACATAAAAGTTCAAGCACTCATATTCCATAAAGCTCAACATATATATATTTTCTTAAAGATAGAGTGTTCAAAGGTTATGTAAATAGTATCTATATGAAAATAGTCATAGAAGCCCAAAACGATCATAAGTCAAATTTTTAACAACAAATCATGAAAAATCATTTTTCACTAAAATCAACAATTTTCATGGTATATGTATGGTTTATACAAATCTAACAATATGCATACATATCCCAAAAATAAAAGAGTCTATTAAATGTTTGCATGAAGGCAAGAGACTCACGGGTATACATGTATATTTATTAGATTTGAATTAAGCATGCATATACATGAAGTAAATCACACAAAAATTGGCAAAAACATGTATAAAAGAGAATCATCAAAACTAGATTATACACATGCATAGAGTGGATACAAGTGAGCATGAAGTTCAATCATATATGAGTCAATTGTAATTCACTATGTGTACATGTATAGATACAAGTTTGATATATTCTACATCTAAGCATGTAAATACCACAAAAAGCACACAAAATCTTAAACATGAACATGCTATGAATATGATAAAAGTATAAAGCATGTACATAAATAAAATAGGAGTTTAGAGGTTGTTACCAACTCCAAAGCTCCAAGTATGGTGGTTGTCCCACCAAGCTCCTTGATAGTGATGCAACCAAGTGTATGTCCATCATGTCCATTGCAACCACTACCAAGGTACCAACCTTCTCACGTTTTGTGAGATCCCACACCTACATCAAAATCAAAAGGTGGGGGTTTTGGTACCCATGTTTTCTTGGGTCCTTTGGGTTAGCATTGTTGTAAGGAACCCAAAATCTATTATACTTAGCAAAATATAAATATGGTTTCTTATCAAAACAATATCTTGCTAGATGGCCTTTGCGGCCGCAATGTGTACAAATGTACACCTTAGCATGATGCTTATGAGTGTGATTGTGATCGTGTTGTGCACCATAAGCATGATGTGTATGTGCATGAGCATGAGGAACTTGTTTCTTTTGAAACAAGGATTCTAACTTAGAATGGTTAAATGCACACGAGTTCAAAGTTGAACTCAAATTATTCATCTTATTTTTCATATTCTTAATCTCATTAGATGTGGCATGAAAAGCATGATGAGATGAAGAATCATTTTTCTTTTTCTTCTTAGCAACAAAATCTTTTTCTTTTTCAACAAATTTTCTTTTTAAAGATTTATTTTCTTCCAAAATACTTTCTTTTTGTTTTTCAACCATAGCAATATTATCCTTCAAAATAGTGTTCCCTTCACATAAATCATTCAATTTAGACATAAGGGAAACATTCTCATTTTTCAAATCATTATTTTCTTTTTCTAAACATGCAAGTTTATTTCTAAAAGAATCATTTTCTACATGCATGCAATCAATGTTCTTTTTCAAATCTTTATTATTCTTTTCTAAGCATGCAATGTTATCTTTACATGAATCATGTTCATTATGCATGCAAGCAATGTCCTTTTTCAAAATTTTATTTTCTTTCTTAATTATGTCATATCTTTCAAGCAATAATTGGCATAAAGAATTTAGCTCATCATATGACATACTAGCATCCTCATCATCGGATTCGGTATTTACCTCAAGGGGGTCATCCCCTTGGACCATGTAGCACTTGTTGGAGGTGTCGCTTCCAACATCCGAATCGCTCCCCGCATAGTATTATTCATTTTCGCCAAGGGAGATGAGGGTGTTCCATACTACAAAAGCCATATCAATATTAGCAACCCTACATAAATAATCATCATTTAGGGTGCTCTTTAAAGCATGTAGGGCTTTTGTATTAGCCTCAAGATTCTTACCATCTATACAATAAGCATTATTAGTAGTGGCAAGATATACATTATAACCTAGGGCTTTGAGGAATAATGACATCTAACTTTCCAAATGTGGATGTTAAGAATATCAAAGGTGGGTGGTGACATAAAGTCCATGGTGAGGTGTGTGTGTACAACAAATATTGTGATTAGCCCAAATGTAGGATCTTTAACTCTTAGGTTGTTAGACCCTTATCAAGAGTACTAGCTCTGATACCAATTGTAAGATCACCTAGAGGGGGGGTGAATAGGTGATGGCTAATCTAATGGTCACTTGTGAATAATTAATGCGGAATTAAAACTAAGTTGACCAAATTAAACTTCTTTTTAATTAAACACTTATGTATAACCAAGAGTGTTGCCGAATTCCCCTTGCGAGGCTCTGGACAAGCTCCTCTAGATTCCCCTTGAATGGGTTGAGGTGCCGCGTTGGCTCTCTTGGTTGAATACTAGTGTTAACAACAATCCCACGCAATTATATATCAATTAAGCACAAGGGTATATATCATGCATATATAAGATGAACACAATAAATTGAATGCAAGATATAAAATAGAGACAAAAGAGAAAGAGGGAAGAGTAAGCAATCGCAAACACAAAGGGTTTGTTTCGAGGTTCGAGCACACTTGCTCTACATCCCCGCCTTCGACACACGAAGGATTTCCACTATGCAAGATCCCACCGGATCTCTCCTCGGTGCCGTACACCTACAAACCCTCGGACTCCCAAGTCCCGTACACACGCAAGTCCACCGACTCGCCGAGGCCGTACCTCTAACCACCAAGAGTTCACAACCGAACTCCAACCACCAACAACGAGCACACTTGCCCGTTTCCTCAAATACAAAGAAAATCTCTTTGATGATCACAACACTTGATCACCTAAAGAGCACTCTCACTACAACACACCTATAGGAATATCTAGCAATGGAAAGCTCAAGTGTGGTGTGAGAAAAGCAAGGAAAGACTATGGTGAAAAACTCAAAGAATCACTTAACACTCTCTTGATAAAAACTCTTCCTTTTGATTGGAAGTATTTGCACTAAAATCTTGTGGAGAAACTCTTCTAAAAGTATCAGAAAATCTGCTCAAGAAGTCTCAAAAATCTTCTACCTAAAACAAGTGACAAGACCCCTTTTATAGGGCTGCCAGAAAATAGAGCCGTTGGGCTCCTGTCAGTGCTGTCGGTCGACCGCCGGTCGACCGGCCAACGGTCATTTTTCTGACCGTTGCAGCCACCGGTCGACCGGCTCGGTCGACCGATAACCTGGAATGAACTGTCGGTCGACCGGCCCGGTCGACTGATATTTCCAGAGAGCAAAGTTCTCTTGGTCGGTCGACTGACCCGGTCGACCGGCCACTGTGCTGACAACGTGCACAGGGCTGTGCACATCGGTCGACCGGACCGGTCGACCGGTTTGGCCTGTCAGCCAGTTTCCAGGTCAGAAAACAGGATTTAAAAATCTTATAAAATCCTAAAAATACATAGAAATTCTACAAAAATAGTTTTACCAATATACTTGAAAGAACAAACATGCTTGCACAAAATCAAGACATGTTATATATGTTTTGGTCTATTTTTGTAACTTGGAAATATTAGCTTAATAACTAAAATGTATTTTTCCAAAAACATGTTTTTCCAAACTTGTTTTTCTAAATCTTCATCAAATACAAAAACAAGATATTTGAGTTCATTTTAAAGCATAGTGTGTATGGATATGATCCACTACACAATCAATAAGAAATATCTATGTTTTTGATATAAATCTCTAATCAAGATTTTGGTTTAAAGATATGAACTATGAAATACCAAAATCCAAAGTTTTTATATTTTGTCTCAAAGAAAATCTTTTACTAAATAAAAATTCTTTTCTAAAAAGAAATCTTTTATGAAATCAATTAAATCAAGAGTTCTATCAAGAGTGTGTGTGTGTGATATAACTTGAGCAATCCACCAACTATCTATCCTTTACATTTTTACTAAAACAAAAATACAAATTCTATACCTAGACACAAGTCTTCAACTTCTTGAAGTCTTCACTTGAAGCTTCACATCATCTTGACTTGGTCCAAGCTTGATCCAAAGCTTCTTGGATCACCACATGCAAGCTCCAAATCTTGTTCTTTTATCCTTTGTTGAGCTATGCACCTACTAAGATCTTGATCATGAATCTGTCACTAATTAAACACAAGATCATTAGTAACTATAACTACATGAGTTGATCATCATCAAAACTAGGGTGAAGGGCCTTTGGGCCAACAATTTGTGCCTTTATTCGTTATCTTCAGACCTGTTTCAATGATACCTATAGTAGGAATGCTTGGCCTCTTCCACTTCTGAGTGGCCACTTACAGCCGCTTCCTACGACGGGTCTACCGTTTGACGCATGGGTTCCTCCTCTAGTTGTTCCTGAGGAACCAGCACCTCCAGAAGACCCAGATTTTCAAGAAGATTGACCCCTTTTGTTGATGACAAAAAGGGGGAGAGATTTTGATGGAGTTATCTTTGGGAGAGTTATATTTGGGAGTGTTTACTTTTATATTTTTTTTATCTAGAGTATTTTATATATTTGGATATGTATTTGGATTTATGTATGGACATGTGCTTTGATTCAGTATTTGATGGACATATGTTCTTATATGTGGTATGTATCTGGTTATGAGGTTGGCATGAACCTCTGTGCATGCATGGACATATTTATGTTATGGTATTTATCTTAACTGTCTTTGCATGTCTCTTTATGTTACTCATATATGTGTGGTATGTGGTACATTCATATTGTATATTGTTTCCTTTATAATCCACCCATCTGTCACTTGTATTGGAGGTTGGAGGTGACTTGGATGGATGGAGGGAGGGTAACCGTTTGTGCATACACCTTTATAACTCTGTATTCCCGGCATGCATAGATGGTTGGCATAAGAGCCAAATTGTCATATCCTATATATACTTTTATTGTTGCATTTAGCTCTTTTATGTCATATTTTAATATATGCATGTGTTTAGGGGGAGCTTCGCTTGAAGTCTCTTCCCAAAGTATTTGTAATAACTCTATATGTTTTGTCATCATCAAAATGGAGGAGATTGTTGGCCCAAAGGCCATTAGCCCTGGTTTTGATGATAACAAACCATATGTAGTTATGATGTTAACAAGTTTGTTTAATAAAATTTTAGGTAAAACTATTTGTTGCATCTCGGCTCCATCACAAGACTCACACATTTGGAAGCCAAGAAGATTTAGATCCCAGAGCCTAAGCACACTAGAAGTGCTCAAGGATCAAGTGATATACAGAAGATTATTTCAATATTTGTATTTTTATATTTTCTATTTTAGATAGGATTTATAGTCGTTTGTTAAAACCAAAATGATAGAGGTTGATAGCTTTGGGATTGACACACACACACACATACATTTCATACAGAATTGTGTTTTCAAATAAAAGTTTACAACTATTCTTCTTACCGTTTTCTTTATCGAGTTTCAGAAAAAAAGTTTCGGAAAATCAAGTTTCGAAAAAAACAAGTTTCGGAAAAACCTTGTTTTTGTATTAGAAAAGAATTTTGTCAAAATATAGTTCTATTTTATTTGGTGTTGATCCATGATCACAAACCAGTTCTTCAAGTCCCTAGAACTCTATTCTGTATTTATATATCAAAAGAATTTTCATTGGAAAAAAAAATTTGTTTCGAAAATATATCCAGATTAAGATTTTGGCCCACTGCCGGTCGACCAGGTGGTCGACCGTAGGCAGAGCAAAATTGCTCTATCGATCGCCTGGGCGGTCGACCGATCTGCACCAAAGTTCAAGCATGCACGTCGGTCGACCGGGCGATCGACCGTCTACAAGAGCATTGCTCTCTGTTGAATTTTGTCGACCGCCAACTCGACCGACAGAGAGTTTTCACTCTCTGGTTGGGAACTACGGTCGACCGGACGGTCGACTGCTTTCCCCAATAGTCAGAAATCTGACCGTTGGCGGTCGACCTCCCGGTCGACCGGTAGAAGAGTTTTCTGCTGAGTTGGCCCCCAACGGCTAGTTTCAAATTTGTCTTTTTCTAGGTCTTGTCCCAACGGCTCTATTGTATTTTCTAGCCTTGTTTTCATCCCCTATAAATAGTGGGACTATGAAACAACTCAAAAACAAGATTTCTAAGCATTAGATCAAAGTTTTACAAGTTTTTGCCTCTTTACAAAAGATTTCTCTTTGAACCAAAGATTTTCATAAATTTGTGTTTTAGCTTGAGCCTTTCCTCTACTTCTATACTAGCTATTTTCACTACACAATCCTAAAGTGTTTCACTTCCTCATCTTGGTTATAGGGTTGTGCTTGTGAGCTTTTTATGGTCAAAGAGTTGATTACCGATTTCCTTCGATTGAGAAGTTGTGGAGGTTGCGGCCTTGAGCGAGCTAGTGAGCTTCGAGTTGGTGTTGCGGCACCGTGAGAGAGGACTAGTGAGTTAGAAGACTTCTAGTGAGAACTTATAACCGGTTGACGATCCAGTGGGATCGGTCATAGTGGAAATCCTTCATAGTGTTGAAGGCGGGGACGTAGAGCAGTGGCTCGAACCTCGAAACATATCCTTGTGTTTGTGATTGCTTGCTCTCTCTTAACTTACTCTCTTTTTACTTGCACTCTATATTGCTTGCTCTTTTTGCAAGTATTTATTTTGTTGTATTTGCTAATTGCCATATTGTTAGCAAGTTATTTTAATTCCGCATTATTTGTCATTTAGCATAGCCATCACCTATTCACCCCCCCTTAGTGATTTTCAGTAACATTATAATATCAAGATTGTCGGTCAAGTATAAAGTAAGGAAGATCATTAGAAAGTATAAGCAAATCTTTAACTCTAACACTTATTAAAGTTGAACATTAAAATATCAAAATATTTATCAAGTATTGATTGAGAAAAATAATTAAAAAGTGTTTAAACTAGCTGCTTATCCTAATGAGTCTTTAAGAATAAAGATTGGAGTAGATATGCATATGATCTAATCCAGTTCTCTGCTAGACATTAGATGTGATGGTGGTGATATCTTCGCAAGCCATGAGAAAAGATCTACCTAAACATGCTTGAAAACTAAATTAAGAAAACATGTAAAAGAAAGCATATAAAGAAAGCATATAAATGTTAATGAAAAAAAACAAAAGAATCTTGTTTATTGAGCTGTCACCATCAATTACAAGAGTTGTCTTCCTCCTCGTACAAAAATTGCATAAAAATTCGGAAAGAAAATAGATCTAAAGAAAATCCTAGATTTGATCTCTGATGTGAGATAACAGATTATGAGAGATTTCAGCTCTTTAAATAGAGCTCAAAGCTAATCACATTAGGATACAAATTAGAAGGCTTCCTAGTTCACTACGGAAATTGAATCCTGCAGCAAGTTAGCGTGTTAATCATTGAATATGACTTATCAGACGACTGAATTGAATAGTGTAGTAAATATAAAACTTATAGTCCTTCAAGTTTTCTTTCTATAGCATCTTGAATCATCAGAGTTGAAAATCTGTAGAGAAAGTTATGATCCGAATACTAAAAGGTGTACAATCTAAATCCGAATCTGAATTGATTTTAAACTCTATTTAATTTGAATTATCCTCATTATTCCTTGTAGAATTAGCTTTATCCCATTTATCTTTTAGGACTTTATATTCTGAATTTGAACTTAAATTTAGGAGTTAAAGATTAATCTTTTCCTCCTTTGGATTCAATTTAATTTAAAACCCAACTTTAAATAGGGTAGAAGCTTATCCATTATCTCCTTTTTTATTGAATTTTTACATGCCATAAGTAAAAAGAGGGTCAATAAAAATAATTAATAAAGAAATAATCAAGAATATATGTGTAAAAGTGATGATAAAAATACAATTTTAGAGTACAATCACACCCGCACACCTATCTTTTGATCGTCCTCGAGCAAAACTACAAAAAAAAAAACTAAACTAATCTAACCTAACTCACTTTCGTAGGAATCACGGTTGCACTTAGCACGCGCAACAAGTCGTTAAACCTCTAGGTTACCCCTAGAAGATGAGTATTGTCTCTTGAGGGTTTTCAGTGAATTATGCCTACAAAATTCATAAAGAAAAAAATAAAATGTTAGCATTTTCAAAATACCATTTTTGAAAGAGAAGAATATTTGAAATAATTTTTGAGGAAATCAAATAATCTATAAGTCTTAGAATTATTAAATTATTCACTCTGATACTTAGTCTTGATGTAAAAAAATTTATTATCAATTTAGGTTAGGATTAAAACTTAATTCCTCACTTAGTCTATTATTTTACCGTAAGTCATATGCTTCTTTGTGACCGTGAATTTTGTTTTTACTTGAGATTCTTTAACTTCAACTCTCATGCCTTATATATTTATTACTTTCTTTTTTTCTTGTAAGAAGCTCGAAGTATTACCACTTCGTTGCCCTTTAAGCACTTCTCTTTTTTTTTTAAACTCATCTATTTTTTTTTTGTATAAGTATCAAGGCTTATTTAGGCCCTAATACCTAACTAATTGATTATTAGATTTGTTAATACATATATGATATGAATATTTTTTTAATTATTTTTCAAACTTAGATAATTACCTTTCACGTAAATACCAAGGCTTTCTTCGGCCAAAGTACCTAGCTAATCTATAATTAGATTTGTTTAATTATATATATTTTTCTAAGACACAAATTCTTTGTTTTGAATCCCAAGTCTATAAGTGTATAAAACATGCATATTTCATCATGTTAAAAATATCAAGACTAAATTAATTTTTCAATTTTTTCTCCTAAACCTAAAAATCAAACAAATAATCTTATTTTGATCAAGTGTTAAGAAATCCTAATTATGATTTTTCTATTCCTTAAAATTAACTTAATTTCTTTTAAAATAAATCAAAATACTGTTTTCTTTGTCAAAAGTTTTTAAAAGAAAAAAAATTGTTAGCAAACCTACCTATGTTAGTATGTTAGGGCCTGTTTGTTTCGTTGCAAAACATCGCAAGTCGTAAGTCGTAAAATGAGAATGGAAAAAGTGAACTGTAGCAGGGAAAATATATTCTGTTTTACGGTGTTTGGTTGATAAAGTGAAGTGTAAATGGAAAAGTATATTGTGTTTTACGGTGTTTGGTTGATAAAGTGAAAGTGTAAATGATAAAGTATATTGTGTTTTACGGTGTTTGGTTGGTAATGTAAAAAATAAGTAAAAAAGTTGACCACAAAATTAACTGTAGCAGTGATTTAAATATTATAAATAATATTAAATTAAATCTACTATTGCAAATTAAATTGTATTAATAAATTTGAGATAAAAAATTAATAATCTTAATATTTTATTTATAACAATAATATTAATAAAATATTAGCATAAATAGTAAAATATTACTAAAATATTAACTAAATAAATAATATAAAATTTTAAGAAAATCAAAAGAACATTAATAAAATTTTAAGAATACTAATAAAATATAAATATTAAGAAAATCTTACAAAAATAATAAAATATAGTTATAATATTATAATATTAAAAATACTTGAAAATTATTATAATATAAATGTTATTATTATATTATTGTAATATTATAGAAATATAAAATTAACAAGTAAAATATAATTATAATTTAATAATAAATTATTATTATAGTATTATTATACTGAATTATTATTACAATATTAACATAATAAAATATTAATATAATAATAAAATATATTATGATATTAATAAAGTAATTTTTATATTAAAAAATAAATAATTAAATATATAGTAATTTTATATTAAAGTATAATATTGTTATATTAATAAAATATTAACTCTAAATAAAATAATAAAAATGGAATAAGTATTAATAAAAT
>JAVJIF010008878.1:0-17500 GCA_038442645.1 Agave tequilana | reverse complement strand
GTGGAAGAGACATTGTCTATGCTTTAGGTGGGTTCCGTACATACTCGGAACCACGGCCCAATCACCTGGCGCTGAACCAGGTCCTACCGCTAGGTGGTCAATAACAATAGCAATACAATAACAATAACAATGTGTCAATAACAATGACAATATGAACAATATGGGATGTCAGTCATCCCTCGGAACCCTGCAGTGGAACCGTATCTCGGCTGCGCAACCTGTATCCTAGGTCCACCCAAAATACAGACGTTGTCTCATCCATTAATTTCCCCAATCCCAGTGTAAGTTGTCAATTTATATTATCATTTATAACAATCAATTTCCATGTTATTTCGATTACTGGGACTATACGGTGACAGTAACAATATCAATGATGTAACAATAACAATGTGAACAATATTACCATGTAAACGGTAGAACAATGGAACAATGAAAGTGTTACGGTCGGACAATATTTTCCCAGTAACTTTTAATAACATGAATTCATACAATAACGAATCAAGATACTGCTCAATGGACAGTCTAATCTAGAAATGGTCAATATCTCATATCCATCTGCACTAAAATACAATAGTAACTAATCTATCAACCAACAGTCTCTATACAATTATTGTGAACATCAAGTATCAATCCGTATCACTAATCAGGTATAATAAACCACTGTCTCAATATATCAATAATCAGTGATCAGTTCTCTCACCCTATCAATCAACTCTGTTCCTCCAGTCATCAATATATTCAAATCTCAATAACTGAAATAACAAATATTCTGATACATCTAATCAGATCTCCACACTCCAATCTGATCAAGATCATCACATACTCTTACTTCTATCAAGGTCAATCACAAGATCTATAAAACTCAAGTAACATATCAAGAGAATATATCTAAAATCCACCAGGTCGGGTCAACCCAATTAATGCCTATTCTCAAAACCATATTCATCCAACTATAACCAAGATCATAACTAAAGGGTAAAGTCCTCAATCCATAAGAAATCTAGAAACAGTCGTAACTAAAGATAGTGGACTAGGGTCGGAAGCAAGTCGACTAGTATAGAGGATTTTGGACTGGGTTAGTCGACTATCAAAAAGAGATAAGTCGACTATAAAAGTGTAAGTCAACTAATATGAGAGATAAGTCGACTAATAGGAGAGATAAGTCGACTAATAAAAGTAACAGTCAGCAACATAGAGTACATAACTTTCTGAACAGACACTTAATCGACTAAGGCTATGATAAGTCGACTAATATAAGAGTATTAGTCGACTATAGTAAATGCAAGTCGACTATAGTCGACTATAGTAAATGCAAGTTGACTATACTGCTTACAGTCAACAACCAGAGAGTCGATAACTTTTCTGAATAGTCACCAAGTCGACTAAGGACTAAGGTAAGTCGACTAGAAGAAGTATTAGTCGACTCAAAGAAGGGCAAGTCGACTAATATACCTGCCTGTGTGTATGATCAAAGCTTTATAACAATTTCCTAAAATACACGAAAATGGTAGATATACCCTCGTTATCATCAAGATATATCACCAAACAATATGACTGAAAGTCACTTCACATAGTATAGTTTTCTAACCTCATTCAAGGATCCATCAACCTCAAAATCAAAATGTATATTCATTTTAGGATTTATCACAGTTATATCAGTTACAAGGTCAAGTCCGGCCTATGGTATATCAATACTAGACCTAAGCCAACAACGGGGATTACCAACACATGAACTGATGCCCATATGTGCTCCTATCAACTAGATATGCAAAGTGTACAGTCACTGGCGTAATATGAAACGGTACATGATATCATACTAGTCCAATATGTTAGACTGTCAATTAAACGATATAGTTAACATGTAAACAAGACAGGCATCAATAAATAAAGAAAAACACAAGTGCGAACACTCACATGAAATGACGCGGTTTTGGATCCGAATTGCCGTCTGATCTTCACTGTACGAACTGGTACTGATCTATGGATCATCCCATACATCGGTCTTCAAATCGCCTATGTATCGGGTCCATAACGAGCACCACTCTAAATCTCCCGTAACAGGTCCGAATCTCACCAAATGGATCTGTATCGCTGCACCACGCAACCGAACGCATGAACTCACACGAACATACACCCGTGCACATACACACACCGCATACATACACGTTCACTCACACAGTACCAATTATGCACACGCACACATCACACACACCTGCATGCATGCATATACATAACCGAATACATACACACCCACATATAATTGTAATAATAAATAAATGTATATGTATATATTAAAATACCAATATATTTATTTAAACACTGTATTCAAAGTAGGGATATTACACAAACAATCTTAGAATATTACCACATAGTCAAATGATTTTGTACAAGAAAATGTTTCAGGTAAGAACACACGAAATAAAAATACAGCTTAAAATCTAAACCATTGCTTTTACAAGATGTGGAAGCATATGACTAGTCTCTGGCTGTTTCTTGAAAAGTCTAGTTAATGTTTGGAAACTATTATCAAAGCTTCGCCACAGACAGGAGCATGTTGTTAATTGTGTAAGGTTAATTTTTCTCCCAAATAATTCTAAATAAAAATTCCCAAAAAAATTTGAAATACAATTTTCGCCACTCCAGTCACAGCAGTCATGATCATGCATACTACAGAACTCAAACATAAACTAAATTCAAGGATTTGAATGATGCAGACCCAGAAAAAACTAGATAAAGGTTAAAGAGAGAGACATGAAGCATCAAAGCTAGACTTGGCCACCAACCGAATTAAATCAGGGTAAAGAAAAATAATCAGATAGTACCCATCACTCATTATATCATACCGATTTAAGCTCTAGTAAATACAATCAGGGCTTGCACTTCCATATGCATCAGCATGTGAGACCAACTTAGCTGTTTCTATGTTGCAGAACCCTTCCATCTTAACAGTATGAAAATTATTCTTAAACAGATCAGACAATGTTATGCAAAAGCATAATATATTAAGGCTAAGGGGAAAGAAACAAATTTTCTTTCACACATAATCATTAAGTTCAAATGACTTTTTTTTTTTTTCATAACAAGGAATTGTAGATCCAAGTTTCTTATTGTTGCCATTCCCCTGAAAATTTCAATTGCAACCCATAGTCACTTAATGTTTCGAAATCACAGTTAAAACATCAAATGTAACATTAGAAAAAGGACACATTCTAATAATTCATATATGAATTTCCACTTCATAATTTACTCCACCACTGTCAACAATATGTTTCCCACATGTGACCTTAAGTACAGCCATTCTATTTTGAAAATAAATAAATAAATAAATCCTCAAATAGAAACTCATTAAATACTTCATCCATTTGAAAATGAATACAGCTGCCTAAGACCCATTTAACTTTTTTTTTTCATATGCAATCAAAATAAAATTTCAGGAGATCAAATTAAAGGTCAAGGCAAGGAGATCTAATTCTCACATGTACACATCATGCACAATTTCATACACTGCCATACCAACACAACTACACATCATATACAAAATTAGAGAGGGGACAAGAGAGAAACCTGAGAGGGTGCAGGAGCTCACACGAGCGTAGAGATGGGGAAGGAGGTGCTCAAGCTCCGGCGGAACTCGGCAGAGGTGGTGGAGGTGCTCGATGTTTGGGGATGTTGCCGAGCGAGAAGGGGAGAACTCACGGTAGTGCAAGTTTTGATTGAGGGGATCCACGGCATGATGGGGAAGAAGATTAGGTGGGGGATTATTGTTAGGTTTAGATAAAGATTTAGATTGGGTTGTTAGGATTAGGATTTGAGTAGTTATGATTAGGATTTAGATAAGATTTGAATGGGTAGTGGGTTAAAAGGCCATTGGATTTGATGGGCTTGATTCTCGGGCCAAAAATACAATAATAAAGGAAAATGAGAGACAATAGGTAAGGGAAAGATAGTGATAGGCGGGCTGGGAGTTGAAGTGAAAAGGGAATAAAATAAAAAGAAAAGATGAAAAGAAGAGGAAAAATAAGAAGATTGGTTTAACCTTAATATACATGCAATAATAATAATAATAATAATAATAATAATAATAATAATAACAACCAGAAATCTTAACACATAATAATAAGTAACAACAACTATCAATAATAATAATAAATTTAGATTAAAATTTGACAAATTTATAATAATTTAGTATTGTAAACTAGGATATTACATTAATAGTAATTAGCAACACTACAAAAAAATGATAATAAGAACAGTGGTAATAAGAAAGACTAATAGCAATTAATAATAACCATAATCAATAATAATTATCCATATAATAATAGTAATAAATAATAATAATAATATTTAACAATAACTATAATAATACAATAATAATAGTATTAATAAAGGTAATTAGCTATAACCATAATAATAATAACAACAACTATATATCAACAATAATAATTATAATTAACAATGACAAAACTATTAATATTAACAATGATAATTAACAATAATCATAACATTAATAATAATAACAATAAATAACAATAACTATAGTAATAGGAAAAAAGACTAATTATTAATTAAAATGTTAACAAGTAATAATGATAAATATAAAAGGTCAAATTACCATTTATTCTCGAAATAATTTGTATATTAATATGATAATAATCACAAGAAGAAGAAGCAATAAATTTACTTAATTAATAATAATAAAATAATCAGTAATCAAAATAAATACTTGAAAAAATAAAAATACAATATTACAGACACCATTGATGCATGCGGAGAAGTAGGCGACGGGATCCCGAGATGACAGAGGAAGTTGGATCTTCGAGAGCGAATTCCACGGGGGGACCAAAGGGATTCGGAGCAATGGTCAAAGGAGCTGGCGCGGCTTCCGTTTAGGTTTCGAGATTAATTGGGAAAAAAGAAAGAAACGGGAGTAAAGATACAGAAACGAAACGATGGGAAGGGAAATGAAACGGATGGTTAACGTGGTTTACATAATTTGTTAACCTAAACGCACTCTAATCTCAGTCTTAAGATTAATTTAGACGTCTCAGATGAAAGACTTGGACTGTCCTCTAACATTTAGGCAAATGAGAGGATCCGAATTCGGGATTCCAAGTGTTTTAATAATTGAGTTCCTATTAACCTCTTAAGAATTTCTTGGGGCATAAGAAAAAGACTACCAAGTTTTCTCTTATGAGAACCTCTTTTCTCTTCTTCTCATAATCTTGGTCAGTAGATACATTCTCTCTCTTCCATTCTCTCTTTTACATTCTCTCTCGTAAATAGTGGGTGATCTCTCGCTGCACGGAGCACTCTGCAAATATACTTCATGATTATTGAATGAATGTTTGGAATTGTTTCGTTCTAAATGTTCAGAAAACTCTTGAAATGTTACTTCAATTACTAAAGTGAAAAAAATAGAAAATTTATATAGCCGTAAATAAGCTCACTTGGATTTGAATCAAAATTCTACTGGTAGCAAGCAATAGTTAATGGATTTTAATACAGTATCAAAAAATATTCTTACTAAAAAGGGAGAAAAGGAAATATATACCCAGCATTATATCACGAGAAGAATTAAGTCCTCCGAGTGGATAAAGTACAATTTTTTTTTATGGGACTATTTATGATATTTTTTTTATATATTTTATATCTTGTTTTTTTCCTCATTCTGGTTTGATTAATCCCCCATGCTTCATTATTAAAAAATTAAACAAAACAGCTATTGCTAGGATCCCATGTTAGACTTATTATGTTTTAAAGTCTAATTTATTTGGGCCTAATCAAGTTAATTGGATATTTGCACCCGCCCACTTAACCTATGTTGTTTGACCCAATAAAGAATTGATCAAACCTAAATGGTTTGGGTCTAGACACGTTTTCAATTACACTTAGCCATGAGTGTATTTAAATTAGAATGTGGGACTCATCACACGTGTGGAACTCGTGTTATAAATCAAGGGCCTAGATCTATGATGAGTTGAACTAGGATTTCTTGATGCTATATATACCATGAGTAGGGTTCCCTCTCCACCAACAAGAATAATCATCTCTCTCTTAGAGGCCTCTCATCTCCTCTAAGAATAAAGAAGAGAACTTGGTGGCTGGAGAGAAGAATCCTCTCTCTCAACTCCGGCGTCCTCGAGATCGTGCAACCTTCGGCATCCTCTTCGTAATGGAATCAGGTATGCCTAAAACCCTCCTTCCCTTTGATCATGATAAAGAGGCTTACAGTATATGTGTAGATCTTGTATGGAATAAATTTTAGATCTAACAATTGGTATCAGAGCCTCCTCTTTATCAGATCATAGGGATTTACAGAAATTATGATCTCGATCTATAAATATAATAAAATTATCTCCTTGATTCAATAAATATTTTGTGTCTCATATGTTGGATCAAAAAGGTTAAAAGGAGTGATTTTTATTGAATTTAACATGTATATATTTTTTTATGAAATTTGATTTGTGTGTTATTCTAAATTAATAATAATAAAAAAAAGGGTACACTGTCGGCTGCATGCAAGCAATTTGCATGCAGCAAAGATTACAAAAAAAAAAAAAAAAATTTGCCTGCCTGTGTGCATGCAGGTGCTTGCAGGCGCCTGCATGCAACGATTAAAAAAAAAAAAAAAAAAGGATTTCAGATTGCATGCGCTGGTTTCCAGCGCATGCTGTAAAGTTATTAAGCAAAAAAAAAAAAAAAGGCATGGCCTGCATGCATGCAGACATGTGTCTGCATGCATGCACATGTAAGGCAAACCGGGTATTGTGAAGAATAATTTAAATTTAAAAAAAAAAAAAAGGTTAATTATTTAGGGTTTCCTTAATTTGGGATTATGAGATTAATTAGGATTCAAAAATTTAGAGATTGAATTTTACTCTAATAAGGAAACTTACTCCTAATTAATCTCATATTAATTTTCAATTGGGATTGTTGAGATTGATTTGGGTATTATGATTGAGATATAATTCTAGTCTATTAAGGATATTTTGGGATAGAATTCTACTCAAATAAAGAAACCTAATCCCAATCAATCTCACATAAAGCTAATTGGGTTTTTATTCAGTTTATTTAAACCCAACCCAATAAGAAAGGAAACCAATACTTAACCATTGCGGGTCGGGTCTGATTCAGACCCGTTAGCACTGCAGACCCGTTTTGCCAATAGAAACTTCAATTAGCCGTTACGGGCTCATACGACCTCTGTTTTGGGCATGTAAACAGCCGTTTCGAAGCTCTTGACGAGCACTACAGTATTACAGGCATTAGACATGACAAAACAGTAGTTAGTTGACATAAAGAAGGCATTGAAGTGTTTGTTTATCATGGTTATGTGTACCCTTACATGCTTCCGCTTTATCATCAATATTTTATTTCTTATATTGTCTTGCATGATGAATATTGGTGTTTATTACAGTTAATAACACACAGATAAAGATATATACATGTTCAAGCTAAAAAATTTATAAAAGAGCTTATTTAATTGCGTATGTAGTTCATGCGGACAATAGCCGGCCCAAAGGAAGACTATTGTTTGGCCGAATTATGTACGGCTTCGGATACTTGATGTGGTTAATGCAAGTGGGAGAATCTTGATGTGTGGTAATCGGCCCAAAGGAAGGTTGTCACACTATTGGCCCATATTGCATTACCCTCATCAACTAGTCCGATGGCGGAACAAGAATCCAGATGCATAAATTTGTGTGGCCCATGCGTGTGGCAATCGGCCCAAAGGAAGGTTGTCATTATGGCCGGGTCATTACATATATTATATGGCCAATATAGATTACTTAAACTTTAGGACCAATCCTATAAAGTGACAGTCGGCCCAAAGGAAGGCTGTTTTCTTACATAGGACCTAAACTTTAGGATATCTATATTGGGCTAGTACAGTGTTGGCATATAGAGACACAACTTGTTCTGAAAGTTTAACCGGCAGCTCTATCGGTTAAACTGGTTGCATTTTCTAAAATTCATTTTTTATGGCTATTACAGTAGAATTTTATTAAATGCAATGTTTATGTTAAATTGATGAGAAATTGTACACTTATGTAGTTTAAATTGAATGGTACAAACTTTAAGAAGTGGTAAGACCATGTAAATGATCGTTCTTGAATTCATGCACCTAGAGTACACTTAAAGATTGATGGATCTCTACTATCACTAATAAAAGTTCAGTAAAGAAATGGTCAATTATGATAAGTGGGAGAGATCTTACAAGATATGTCTAATGGTCATAAAGTACACTATTCCTATGACTATTAGGGGTGCTATGCCTGATAAGGTTAGTGCTAAGAGTTTTCTAACTGAAGTAGCAAACCGATTTACTAAATCGGATAAAGTTGAGGCTAGTACGCATCTTAGCAAGCTAGTAAATATAAGCTACAATGGTAAAGGAAACATAAGGGAGTACATTATAGAAATGTCTAATCTTGTTTCAAAACTAAAGGCACTGAAATTGGAACTCTCTGAAGAGATTCTAGTGCACATTTTGAATTCTCTTCCTCCACAGTATAACCCTTTCAAGATTAATTATAATGCTCAAAGGGAAAAGTGGAGTCTCACTGAGCTCATTAGTAACTGTGTTCAGGAAGAAGAAAGGTTGAAACAAGAAAAGACTGAAAGTGCTCACTTAGCATTTCAGGGTAACACCACTAATAAGAAAAGGAAAGTGAAACTAAAGGGAGGAACATAAACACCACTACAGTGGCTGATCCTAAGTGGCAAAAGTGCAGAAAAAGTTGTCTAAGGTCATTGCATGCTTCTTCTGTAAGAAAGTAAGTCACCTCAAGTAGGAATGCATAAAGTGTCAGAAATGGATATTTAGTGGGTATATCTCATATTTATGTTTGTTCTGAGATTAATTTAGCTTTAGTGCCACTTTATAAATTATGAATAGATAGTTCACACAAGCGATTCAATGCGGAACTTCCAAACCCAAAGGAGGCCCAGCCCAGCTGAGCGATACATATACATGGGTGATGAAATAAAGTTGCAATTAAAGTTGTTGAGTTTGTAGGCTTAAATTAGATTCTGGTTTTTTGTTTTAGATTTGGATGAGACTTTATATGTTCCGTCCTTTTAGGCGGAATCATATTTCAATTTCATTTGTTAGACAGATCTAGTTTTACTGTCACTCTTGATAATGAAATGCTTAGTCTACTTTCCAAACCTAAAGTTGTTGGTACTAGAATTCTGATTGATGGCTATATAAATTGAAACTTCATGCTTTATATACTGAGTCTCTATATGTGAATGACATAGGCACTAAGCAAAAATTAATTAAAGAAACATTAGAAAGTTTGGTACTAGACGAAGTTCAGATGTCTTAATTTGGTGTATACAGACATTTGTGGTCCATTCCCTACAGCTTCTTGGAATGGTCATGAATATTTCATCACTTTTACAGACAATTACTCTCGTTATAGGTACCTATACTTGTTCCATGAGAAATCCCAATCATTGGACATGTTTAAAGCCGTTAGATCTGATCATGGTGGTGAGTACTATGACAGATATGACGAATCCGGTAAATGTCCAGAATCATTTGTCAATTTCTGAAAGAGTGGTATTATCCCTTAGTACACCATATCAGGGACACCTCGTCAAAATGGTATTGCTGAGAGATAAAATCACACATTAAAGGATATGGTTGGGAGTATGACAGCTCACACTACTCTACCAAAGTCATTATATAGTGAAGCCTTAAAAATGATTGTCATCTCCTTAATAGAGTACCTATCAAAACAGTAACTAAAACCCTATATGAGTTATGGATTGAGAAATCTCTCAGTATTAGGCATCTACATGTTTGGGTTGTCCAGCGGAAGCTCGGCCATATATACCATATGAGAAGAAGTTGGACTCAAGGACAGTTAGCTGTTTATTCGTAGGGTATTCTGAGAGGTATAAAGGCTTTAGTTTTATTGTCTCTCCACTAAGAACATAAAGACGGATTGCTAAATTTTTTTGAGAATATTCAGAACAGTGGGAGTCAACTACATAAAGATTTCATATTTAAGGAAGAACATATACCCATGACAAATTGTTCCAAATGATAAAGTAGTTGTTCCACTTCAAGATGAAAATACAGTTGCATCCTTACAAGATACATATACAGTTCATCCTGAAATAGATCATGCTGGTGAGGTAGAAATTGAAAATTCTCAATCACAAGTCCCTTAGGAGATCAACTAGGGAGAGGAGATCAGTCATTGCAAATGACTATATTGTTTATCTCCAATAGCATGAGTTTGACATAAGGCTAGAGGATGACCCCGCATCCTTAAATGAAGCCAAACTCAACATTCACTCCAGTAAGTGGTCAAATGCCATGAAAGATGAGTTAAAATCCATAAAGGAGAATGATGTTTGGGATTTAGTAGAGTTGCCTGAAGGAAAGAAACCGATTGGTTGTAAATGAGTATTCAAAACCAAGCGGGATTCGAAAGGTAATGTCAAAAGGTATAAGGCACATCTTGTCACAAAGGGATTCACTCAAAGAAAGGGCATTGATTATAGGAGACTTTCTCCCTAGTTTTCATGAAGCATTCTTTTAAGATTATTATAACACTGGTGGTTCACTTTGACCTGAAGTTATACCAATGAATGTTAAGATTGCCTTTCTTAATGGTAGCATTGAGAAGGAAATCTGTATGGTGCAACCAGAAAGTTTTTTAAAGTGAAGGTTTCATAATATTTGGTTTGCAAATAAAGAAATTCATTTATGCTTTAAAGCAAACATCCCGTCAATAGTATTTGAAATTTGATCAAGTAATATCCGATTTTAATTTTAAGGAAAATATAGTTGATCAATGTATTTACCATAAATTTAAAGGGAGTAGATTTATATTTCTTGTGCTATATGTGGATGACATTCTATTAGCAAGTAACGATATAGATCTTCTACTTGAGACCAAGAGTTTTCTCTCAAAGAATTTTGAGATGAAAGATCTTGGAGACGCTTCTTTTGTGATAGGCATCCAGATTCAACGTGACAGGACACGTGGAATATTAGGTTTATCACAAAAGGCCTATATCGATAAGGTGCTAGATAGATATGACATGAAGAATTACTTTTTGGGTGATGCGCATGTCACTAAGGGAGATAAGTTGAGTCTACTCCAATGTCCCAAGAACGATCTACGGAAAGAGCAAATGAAAGACATTCCATATGCATTGGCGGTTGGAAGTTTGATGTGTGCTCAAGTTTGTACCCATCCAGACATAGCATATACCGTTGAGAAACTTGACAGAAACTTGATCAATCATGGGATTGATCTCTGGAAGACTGTCAAGAAGGTAATGCGATATCAATAGAAGACTACATGAAATCTGATCAGTTGCAGCTGATCGGATACACAGATTCAGATTATGCTGTATATATCGACAATAGGAAGTCCACTTCATTTTTTACATTTTCCTTATTGTAGGAAGATGGTGAATTTAGTCGAGAGGCCATTACAGCTACACTGTGACAATAAGAGCTATAAAGCTCTACTGCAATAGTGACAAGAGTTCAGTAAAGTCGAAGCATATCGACATCAAGTTTCTTGTCATTAATAATAAAGTTCGGAATCATATTTTGTCTGTTGATAGTGATGACACTATTCTTAACATTACAGATCCACTCATTAAAGGACTTTCACCTAAAGTATTCTTAGAACATATTGCTCATTGGGATGACTAGTCATTATGATATCCTGATTTTGTGGGAGTGGATAATTTTATGTAACAGACATTATTTCTAAGTGCACTTTATGGATATTTGTTGATTCTGATAAATAAATTTATAACTGCTTTTCTTAAAGTTTACTTTTGCGCATTTGAGTTTGTTGAATTAGCAGTTAGACTCGTTGGAGTCATAAAGTTAGACTCGTTAGAGTCATAAGGCTAGACTCGTTGGAGTCATAAAGTGGAAACAGTTGGAATTGTACCTTATTTGATCAGAGGACATTTCCATGCCACACGTCCACATTTGATCTATGTCGTTAGGGGTTCTGAAACTTGTGATGTGGAAGGTCCTACCTCGATTATACAGAAGGTAACGATCGCCATGTTCGGTGGCAGGACTCTTAATGGACCAGATTGTTTTGAAACGTGGTTTGTCGGCGGTTAAAGTTTTTAACGTCATAAGTTATGCATAATATCTATTCAGTATGACTTGCTTGGCCCAAGTGGGAGATTGTTAGACTTATTATGTTTTAAAGTCTAATTTATTTTGGGCCTAATCAAGTTAATTGGATATTTGCACCCGCCCACTTAACCTATGTTGTTTGACCCAATAAAGAATTGATCAAACCTAAATGGTTTGGGTCTAGACACGTTTTCAATTACACTTAGCCATGAGTGTATTTAAATTAGAATGTGGGACTCATCACACGTGTGGAACTCGTGTTATAAATCAAGGGCCTAGATCTATGATGAGTTGAACTAGGATTTCTTGATGCTATATATACCATGAGTAGGGTTCCCTCTCCACCAACAAGAATAATCATCTCTCTCTTAGAGGCCTCTCATCTCCTCTAAGAATAAAGAAGAGAACTTGGTGGCTGGAGAGAAGAATCCTCTCTCTCAACTCCGGCGTCCTCGAGATCGTGCAACCTTCGGCATCCTCTTCGTAATGGAATCAGGTATGCCTAAAACCCTCCTTCCCTTTGATCATGATAAAGAGGCTTACAGTATATGTGTAGATCTTGTATGGAATAAATTTTAGATCTAACATCCCATGCTTCACATCGCATTGGACTCCCTTTCACTCTAGGATCAATGCTACACTTGAACCCATTGTGTATTTTAAATTGCTTAAATTAAGTACCAATAATTAAGTGCATTAATTTTTCCAATTTCTTTCATCATGCATGTGCTGTTCAAATAACTATTTTTGGTTGTTTGTCTCCCATAATGAGTTTTTTATCAAATATTGTTTGAATAGTTTCACGAAGTTGCCTATATAGACACTAGTTAGCTTATTGAATTCAATCTCAACAAGCTAAAGTGTGTTCCAAGAGATCAATGGCTTCTGCATGGCATTTTTTTCTGTTTTTCTTCTATTTTGTTGTAGGGTTATGTGATGCAACTGTCCACAACATTCTTGATTTTGCAATGGCAAGAAAGCATGAGCTATGGATGGCCAGATATGGGCGAGTTTACGAAGATGAGGCGGAGAAAGCACAACGATTTGAGATATTCAAAAAGAACATCAAGTATATTGAAGATTTCAATCGCGCCAGAGGGAACAAATACACTCTAGGTGAAGGTCCATTCACAGATCTCACTACTAAGGAGTTCTTAGCTACTTATGTTGGTGGACTCAAGGTTCCAAAAACGGACGTCGATGAGTCACTTAAGTCCTTCAAATATGAGAGTATGGAATCAGTACTAAATTATACTTCTCTTCCTTCTAAAGTGATTGGAGGACCAAAGGTGCAGTTAGCTCCGTCAAGAATCAAGGAAGCGTTTGCAGTAAGAAAAGTTTTTCTTCTAAGATATCGTTTTCTTTTCTTAAACTTTACTGGTCCTCCTACACATGAAAATACTTCTAACATAATAACTATATGTCAAAAATTGCAGGCAGTTGTTGGGCATTTGTTTCAGCAGCGGCAGTGGAAGGTATCACCAAGATCAAGAAAGATGTACTCTATGATTTATCGCCACAACAACTGATTGATTGTGACACACGTAATAACGGGTGTCAACCTGGTTACATGAGTAAAGCTTTCGAATACATCCAACGTAACGGAGGCATTACAACTTGGGCAAATTATCCATATACAGCAATCAAAGGCACTTGTGATGCATCCAGAGCAGCCCAGACTGTAACAACCATTAGCAGTTACGGGCGTGTCGTTTCAAACAGCGAGCGGGCGCTTATGGTGGCGGTGGCACGACAACCGATAGGCGTCGGAGTTGATGTTTCAGATGATTTTCAACATTATACAGGGGGTGTCTTTCATGGTTCTTGCGGGACTGCCATCAATCATGCTGTTTTACTTATTGGTTATGATGATACAAATGCATCAGATAAGTATTGGATTGTGAAGAACTCATGGGGGACTGGATGGGGTGAAGCTGGATATATTAGGATGGAAAAGGATGTTGCTGCACGCAAAGGATTGTGTGGTATTGCTACATGGCCATTTTATCCAAAAATGTGAGAGTGCATGTGGTGATGTATAGTGTGCGCATGCACCCGTTGTGATTGATCATGTGTCAACTTTAGTATGAGTGTGACTTTGTTTATATTTGTCTTGATGAGGAGGAAACATGTGTTGATCTCATCTTAAATAATATGTTTTATCATATTTCAGTTGTCCTATGCTTAAATTTTTTTTAATTACTTTACTCTGTGTATCATATGTTGGCCCGGAGGCCTTCCTCTCTAGTTTTGATGATGATTAACTCATGTAGTTATGTTTACTAATAATCTTGTGATTTTAGTTTCAGATCATTAGCAAGATATTAGTTGGTGATTGCTTCGAAAAGAGGAGTTTGGAAGCCTTCACTTGGTGATTCCCGTGCCCGAGCATTAAGATCATACCTTTGCACTCGGTCGATCACGGTTTGGGATCGAGTCGACTTGAAGATGAAGATCGTCAAGAAGACTTAGATATCCTAGTTTTAGTTTAGTGTGTTTAGATCCATTTGTAAAGCTTAGTATAGTTGATATGCTCAAGTGCACAACACACACGTTTCATGATTTGAATTTGGTTTTCATGAATAGATTGATCAAAACAAGTTTACTTTGTTTTTATGTATATTAGATGTGTTCAATATACATACATGATTTATATCTTAAACAAACTTATTTTGATATGTCTATTCATGAGTTTTAGGAAAAATCAGATTTCCTAGTGAAAAATCCAAGTTTGATAAAAAAAATATAAGTTTTGGTTTTTGGTAAAAATGTTAAGACACAAAAAAGTTTCATATGCTTGATATTTGAGCTAAACTTTTTATCACATGTTTTATATATCAATGCAAAATGATAAAACTTTTTTTGGAGATTTTTTACAAGACTTAAAAGAATTTTTAGAAATATTTTTAACATGTGTTTCTGTCCCAGATTTGTGGCTGACAGGCCAGGTCGGCCGACCGCATGGGTCGATCACACCAAAGGCCGGTCGACCCTTGTGGTCGACCTACGTGCACAGGCTTGTGCACGTTTGGCAGTCACAGGGACGGTCGGCCGGGCGGCCGACCGGATCAGAGACTCTGCTCTGTATCGGGGCGGTCGGCCGTGCGGTCGACCGGGTTGCCCCAACGGTCAATTTCTGACCGTTGGCGGTCGGCGGGCCGGCCGACCGGTAACCTGTTTAGGCTGCCAGATTAGCCTAACGGCTAGTTTTATTTTGGGGCTATAAATACCCCATCTCTTCATGATTTTAAGTAAGATTTTCAAGAGCAAAAATTCCTACTTTTCTGAAGTGTTTTTTTAAGTTTTCAAAAGAGTTTTAAGTGCCAAAGATCCATCTTATTTGTTTTAAGTGTTTTGTTATTTTCAAAGAAAATAGGTTTTTGGGAAATTGGTTTATTGTTCTTCATTTCAATATCTATTTGGTATTTTCCCAAGAGTTTTTCTTTGATCAAAACACCTTGATATCCACTTGAGCTTATCTTCTATCCTATTCTATTTAGGATCTTTGTTTGTGAAAAAAGGAAAGAGGTTTGTGGTTGAGATATATCACTTGTTGTAACCCCCTTGATTTCTTGTATCCCTCTTGATGAGGTTGATTTGGTTGGTGTTTGCTCCCTCTTTGGTAGAGGTTGAGATTGTGGTTTGCTCTCTCTAGTGAGAGGTGGAGTTTGGTTTGTATACCCTCTTCGGTAGAGGTGTTTGTTGGTTGTTGTTTGGCTAAGGCCTACCCTCAGTTGTGAGGCGGTGTTTGAGAGAGGAGTTCGGTACTCCCTTGTTGTAACAAATCCTCCTCGGCGGAGGTTCCCTCGGTGGGAGTATAGTGGATTAGAAAATCCTTCTCGTGAAGGCGGGGACGTAGAGCTAGGGGCTCGAACCTCGAAATATCCTTGTGTTTGTGTTTGATCCATTATCTCTAAACTCTCTCTCTCTTTTTCTTTGTGCAAAGCATCATCCTTCATTTATATCATTCATATTGCTTGGTGTGCCTTGCATTATCTCATATTGCTTATCATCCTTATATGCTTGGCTTGCTTGTGTGTGCGCCCTCACTTGTACTTAACCACAAGAGCTTCATATAGCACCTCAACCTCTATCTAGGGAAATCAAGAGGAGTTAGTCCAGAGCCCTTCACGGGGAATTCGGCTATACTTGTGTGTTGTACTAAGTGTGTTGCAAATATTTGTTTTAACTTCCGCATTTAGCGCATTTAGTTTCTAGATTAGCATTATCACCTATTCACCCCCCCTCTAGGTGATTTACAATTGGTATCAGAGCCTACGCTCCTGATACTTAGGCTTAACATCCTAGGAGTGAGATCCTTGTTTGCTAATCTATTGTTTGCATTTGCTTGCTTGCACACTCATATAGTTTACCATGGACTTCATGACCCCACCTAGTTTTGACCCTTCCAACATTGTTGTTTGGAAGTATAGGATGTCCATGTACCTAAAATCCTAGGATTGCATGTTTTTCTCTTGCCGCTACCAAGAGAGGTTATCTTGATGACCGCAATCATATAGGGGCCAATGCACAAGCCCTTGAGGCCATTAGAAGCACGCTATCTAAAGATTATCTTATGCATGTTTCTAATCTTGATTCCGCCTTTGCAGTGTGGAACAAGTTGACGACAACCACCACCTCCGAGCTTCTATTGCCAATCCAACCGGAGGAATCTAGTGGAGAATCCGAATCTCAATGCTTCATGGTCCAAGGGAATGACTCCCTTGAGGTACAATCGGAAACTCAACTAGATAGTTTTGATTCTAGTTCTTCATGTGATGATCGTGTTGATGCCCATGCTTTGAATTAAGAACTTTCTTTAGTTTATGAAAAATTAATTAAGAAATATAAAGTTTTGAAAAAGAAAAGTCTAGGCATTAATAATGAAAATAAAAATTTGATTGCTAGACTTGATGTTGTTTTGCAAGAGAAAGAGGAGAATGCTAATGAGAGGGATTCATTAAAATCTCAACTTGATCTTGCACTTAAAGAAATGAGTTTTTGAAAAACAATAATGATTGTGAAATATTTTGAAGAAAAATGAAAACTTATCTTCAAAAAATTAATTTTGTTTTAAAGAAGAATGTTGCTTTGAAAAATAAAATAATTTCTATTTCAAATGATTTAAATGTTTGTTTAGAGAAAAATATTGTTTTACAAAATAAGATTGATGCACATGTTTACCATTCTAGGGTAATATCACACACTTCATCTATTGCATGCTCCACTTTATCTTCAAGTGTTAAAAATGATATAAATGTTTTGAGGAAGAGTGTTGATTGTTTGGGCTCCACTTTGAGCCATTGTTGCAAGAGCCATACACGTTTGGAAACTTTGTTTCGAAAGAAACAAGTTCCATCTATT